>JAQFYD010002160.1:0-10268 GCA_034694225.1 Bourletiella hortensis
AGACCTTCCCACTTGCTGCATCAACACATTTTGAGAATGAATACCACGACAACTTACTGTAACCTTGACGTCGACGTGAATTTTCGCTTGCACCAGCGACATTTAGGAAAGCGCTGCTTTCGTTGCTGATCTGTGATTACGACGGGTGAACTTCGACCATTGCCCACAGTTTCCTGAGGTTGATTCTCTATCGAATCGTTCGCATGATCAGTTTCCTTGTTATCCGCTGCTGCTACTCTATCCGTTTCTTCACCTTTCGCCCGAAGGGAGAAATGGAAGGAAGACGATCGCTCAGAATGGAACTTCTTCAGATGAATTTCGAGAGAATCTTGAGAAATCGTGGCATACTTGCAATGGCTGCACTTGGATAAGTTCATGCCTTCATGTTTGCACTGCAACAGACGCAAAACTCCAGTGAATACACCTGATAGAAAATTAATTCCATTTTCTAAATGCGTACCATCATGTGCTTGAAGTAGCCGATTTTGTTTGAAAATCCCATCTTGCATATACTGCAGCGCTTAACAACAGCAAGGGAACCTTGGGTTTTGGGTAAAGCAACCTTTGTTTGAATAGGCCTCGCTGGAAGGACAGTTTTAAATCTTGGCCTCCGTAGAATGGCAACAACAACTTTTGCACTTGCTTTCCTGTGGATCTTGTAATGATGAATTCTAAGACAGATACATACACAATTATTATGGCACTGACACATACCGAAAGCTTACATGAAACACGTGCATGTAACTTTTCATTCTCATACCTCAGATGTCTTATTTCGGCAAACACCTTCCCACATTCACTACATTCAACTCCCTTTGTTTTGGCTACTATTTTAACCCCTGTTTTATCCCCATTAATAATTCCATTCTTCGGAGTCACAGGAGCTGGGCGTATGATGCCTCTTGATTTGGCCTCAACAGGTTTCTCGCTATATCCCACACGACGAACCCCAGAACCCTTGGTAGGTCCATGTATCGAGCTACTTTTTGAAAACTTGCTATTTTTCGAATCCCTCACAATCTGATACATGTCATCATCCCCTTTTGCAATTGTGATACTCGTAACGATCTTTTTCTTCGATGTTGGAAGTCTTTGTACACATCCTCCACGTGACCCCTTGTGTTCCAAGTACCGGTCCACATTCTGGTAAGCGCGTCCACAATTGCAGAAATACCAAGCTTCAAGTGTTCGATAGGGCTTTACTTCACCTCGTCCTAAAATATAATAATAGTTCCATAAAAATTAATTCAGCATATCATCCACCTCACCTTTAATCATCATCATCATCTCATCCTTGCTATGTTGCTATAATAAAGCCGGCACAATTACACTTACATTACTTTCCAAAAACTTTGTGGCTACATTTTGATTAAACTCGAAATAAACAATACAAAATTTTAGTCAACTTACTGTCAGGAGGATTGACTACCACACGGCCCAGGAGTGTGCGACCATTAAATTCTGGAACTGCTTCCCATACCGTGGCCTTCTTCACACCTTCCATCATGTCCCCTCAACTTATGACTACGAGTTGCTTATTTCGTCATCCCTTCGCAATTAAACTCTAAGGTAACATGGTGTTAAAAATTTTTGGGATTCCAAGCACTTCATTTGTTGAGTAATTTTAGTTAAAGCACGTCAGTTAATAGGTGTAAGAATAATAGTACTACATGCAACATTGTTTACCATTCACACCGCATTTCCATTGTAACTTTTGCTATGCGTGTAGTGTTGTGATGTCGCCAGTCCAACTCCCGCCTGAATCCTCAATCAGTGTGCAAACATATATGAATCAAGGAGATCTGCTTCCGTCCATCTTGAAATCCCTATCCGATTGAGGCCTGAATTGTTGCTTGGGCAACTTGGATACAACGCAGAAGAAAAGATTTTTATTTTCAACACTTTATTTGTTAAAACAAGTATTGGGAGATACACCATGGAACAAGAACAGTTTGATTCTAATATGTAAAAGTTTTGGAGAAATATAAAGATTTCCATTTCTATACTGCTAAAACACTTACCATTAAGTATATCCTTTATATCAAGGCTTATAGAGTTGTTAAGCCTTGCTTTACACTATATAATTTGTGTAACTCATTATTACGTTTCACAAAGCAACATAAATCTTTCCAATTACAGTACATCCCTGCCAATTTTGTAACCACCTTCGCAGATCTATTATTCTTTATAATTTGTCAGGTAGAGCGACTACACATTAGACAGACACCTTATGTGGGCCCATATGTGTACAGAAAATAAGTGAGATAGGATTAAGAGAATAATTTAGTCATCATCAGTTACACACTAACTTTGTAAAAATTTACCCTCCTTTTAGTTTCTATATATATAGCTAATAATACATCAAAATTGAAGAACAAATAAGCTTATAGTAGGTGAACGATAGTAAGAATTATAATCGTGCTAAGCATAATTATTTTTGTTGTGATATTGGTAAGTTTGCAATAAAAGTTATTCAGAGAGTTTACTCTGTCGAATCTGGAAGCATCTTTTAAGCTTCGTCTTCCTTGATTTGGCTGGGATGGAACTTGAGAATGTGTTGGCTAAGAACTCCAGCAGCGACGAAAGTACAGGAGCAGAACTCGCACTGGTAGGGATTCTCCGTCTCATGACATTTCTGCATAGTTTGAAACAAGGATTAGTTCATCTGAAAATAAATGAATGAGGCGAACTGATAATATAATAATTGAGATTGGGATATACCTTCACATGCTGAGCCAGAGTTCCGCTAAGTCGGAAGCAGATTCCACAATATCGACATTGATAAGGCTTGTCCCCTGTGTGGATACGCATGTGACCCCTGGGGAAACAGAGAAGCATTCTCAAACTGTCTCTCGTATCTTATAATGAAAGATGTGTTAAATGAAGGACTGGATAACTTACTTAAGGCCCGAGGCCTGAGTAAAGGACAGCTTGCATATGCCACATACGTGCTGTTCTTTCTTGGCATACACAGCAAAGCGGTTAACTCTTTCTTTCGGCAAGGCTCCAGCAGCTCCGTAAACTGTACCATGAGGTTTTCCACCCGATCTATCCTCTGTGGCGTTCTTTTCCGCACTTACTGAGGTGGATGCGGGGCCTTGAGCATGGAGAGCATTCAATGCCTCCTCTTCCAATGTATCTGTTTCTTCTTCGTCTAAAACAGCAGTAACTTCAACTTTAGGAGTTAACAGCTGCAAACTGTGGTCATCATCAGCGTCATCCTCTCGGCCGGACGAAGTGTCTAATGGATCCATGTCGCCATTCTCATCTTCATTTCCGGTCAACATTTCTTCTTCATCTTCGTACCGGTTTCCGTACACGGTACCCTGCTCCCCCCTACCTGTTGCTCCTCGGTTATAACTCTGATGTCCGTAGGACTCTTCTTCACTAGATTCATGGTGCTCAATTTCCACTTGAAACTTTTTCATGTGAATCTGACTACCCAATTGGCGCTTCATGCCTCTATTTGAGGCATGATAAATACTTTCATGTCGAGCAAGCCCCTTAAAACCACTAAAAATACAAGTGCACCGACCGCAAGCATACTTTCCCCCGTCAACGTGGCTTGTCTGCAAAATTTGAATTCAGTTGTTACTCAAAGCCTGAGACACAATAACGATTTACCATCTTAAATATTAGCTTCTATACTTACGCTAAGGTGTTTGGAGCAATTGCCATGGGAATTGAACGTAGCACCACACAGTTCACAAAGGAAGGCGTTGCGACCTCGGGCATCTTTAATAAGCTTCGGCGTTCGACTGCAAACAGTTTATTCATTAGACTTATCGGAACGTAATGGGGATACAAATTATGACAATCAACAATACCTTAGACAATCGCTGGAATCTTCACCTTCTTCTTCATTGTACTCAGCCTCATGGTTATCAAAACTGCTGCCACGTTCACTCGCTCCCGAGTTTTTCGGTTTTACCAAACCTTGGTTCTTTTCACTCTTTCGCTGATGGAAAATAGCTTCGTGCGTTCGCAGGCTGGTTGCTGACACAAACGAACAGGAACAACTGGAACATTTGAATTCACCCCAAGGTACGTGGCTACTCTGTAACATGAATATTTATGTCAGTACACCATTATGAACACTCAAGGCGGATTGAAATCACTATAAAAATTACTTTGCGATGACGTATTAGATTCTGCTGATGGTTGAAACTGGCATCGCACAAATCACAATCGAACTCCCTACTGCCTGGTTTAGTACGATTCGTGACAGACTGCGCAGGCTGCCTGGTCTCACTACCAACGCTACCGAAAGTTAAAGTGCTACACGGGTAAGAAAATTTCAATAAATTAGTTTTCTACCACAGTTTATACAAATTGCGATATTTTCTTTATCTCTGACTCCTTACACTTTGCTGTACTCCACAGTTTCAGGCTTTTCCTGCTTCGCCTTCATAATAGTGGCCAACGACTGAGGCTGCTTGACGGGTACAACCTTCTTTGGCACAGCAGGCACGAAGTCCTCTTCCCCACGTAGACCATGTATTTGAGCTTTATGACGTTTAAGACCTTGAGCGGTCAAAAATCTGCACGGGCACAAAACGCATTTGAATTTCCCGTCGGAGTGGTTAGTCTGCAAAATAGGAACAGTTCTATGAGGCCTACAAAAACATCACCACCTCTTTCATGAATCGTGAGGCACGAGGTCAGCATGCTCCATACCTTTTTGTGACTGACAACATCGCCCTTCTGGCGAAACCGTTGTCCGCACTGATTACACGGGAATGGTTTCTCTCCCGTATGCACTGTCATGTGTCCTCTAAAATAAAATGTTAACAGAGTGAGTTTTCCTACAGGCTGTGACTATTATTGAAGGTGTATGAGTTTGACACCCACCTTAAACTGTGCATGTTACTGTATGTCTTTCCACAAATATCGCATCTTGGATTACCGCTTCCATCGTCTAATAATGCATCCTCTTCCGGGTCATGTTCCTCAGTTTCTACTTGAACTGCACGTGCCTTAGCTGTGAAGAGTACCGGTGCGGGAATGAGGTTGGGAACGTCCTTAGGAGGGGAACTTCCCCCAACCAGACGTGCCATTCTTTTCATCAATTCGGTTGGAGGTTTTCTCTGAGGGACACGCGGAGTGCTGCTAATGGAAGGCAATGATGGCAAGGACGTGTTTGGCCGGAAGAAATTAAACTTAATCTTGGAAAGAGTCGGAGTTGAAGACTTCTGAGGCGAGGCAGAAGTAGCCCGCTTCGGTGAGATCAATTTCGCTGTTTCAGTCTTGTGGTTTACCGACGGTGATACTGTGTCATCATATTTAGTCGAATGGCGATTTCCAACATGAGAGTTGAGAGCGTTGTAAGTATTAAATACGCAAGCACATGAAGAGCAAGGGAATTTACCTCCTGGAACATGGCTCGTCTGTTGAAAAAAACGAATAATCCCCATGATTAAATACAGCTTACAAGGGGAGATCTCATGTTAAAACTTACAATCATATGCTTCTTATAATTTCCGCTCGTTGAGAATGCGTTTCCGCACAAATTACATCTGTATTTCCGAAGTGAATCTGGAACTCGATGGTACGGTCTTCGCTGCTGTTGCTGCGTCACCGTCCTGGAATCATTATCTCAGAATTGAAAACATGGTTCATCGAAACTTTATTACTGTACGATTTGAAAGATTCACACCTCATTTTACTATTTTCTATAATTCGCTGAATAGCTAGCCCAGGTCTGGATGTCGCTGGCTTCGCTGGCAGGCCTTGGCCTCTTTTATATTCTCCATGGGCATGTGCCATATGTCTTGCATAACCTCGCGTAGTGGAATAGCAATGAGTGCAGTAGCTGCACTTATACTGCCCATTTGGCACATGGCAGGTCTACAGAATGCACGATGCATTTTAACTCACGATCAGGAAAATTGTTAGTAACAGCTGTAAACCTTACGCGTTTGTGACGAATCATGTTGGAATAAATTGAGAATCCTTCGCCGCAAATATCACACATAATGTTCTCTTGGGAGCAGTATCTTTGGTGATTCCTAGTGTACAAACATCAGTAAATAATACTTTTTGGCATCAGTCAATCATGGTTTGTCGCTTGTAACTTACTTGAGGGAAGCCTGAGAGCTGAAATTCTTATTACATCTATCACAGGTGTGAACACTGCCGTCAAAAATGAGGTCATCGGAGGAGCCGCGAGTAGGCTCAACTGTTACGCCTCGACTTTTCAGAGCCTTGACAGCAGCAATAACAGGCTGGGGGTCCTTTAGCGATAAGAAGTTGGACCTCAGGTGAACCTTGGTGTGATGTGCCTTCAAAGCCTGAGATGACAAAAAGGAACAGGAACACAGCGGGCATTTCTTCCCTCCCGGGACGTGGGCGGTCTAAATCCAGATAATCATTAGCATCATTAATCACGTCTTATTATTCACAGTAGCTACACAAAGTACTTCACCTTCATGTGCTTTCTCAGTGCCCGTTTAGTTGTGTAAGCGCCATTACACTTGGGGCAAACGGCTGGGCGTTCCAGCTCTTCCGATCGGTGAACCAACATATGCTGCCTGCAAAGAAAAAAATAAGAATTTGGAGTTTGAAAGAAACTCTGGTCAGCATTTGACAAATTATAACGTCACATACTGTAAGGAAGCTGAGCTCTTAAAAGCTTTGGGACAATACGGACACTTTGATATCTTCCCAGATGCTTCACCGAGTACGACAGGACCTTCTGACCCCTCGTGAAAGCAAATCTTGTGGCGTTTGAGGCCAAAAACCGCAGCAAATCTGCACGAACATTCATCACATTTGTATGGACCGTTGGGCACATGGCTTGTCTAATCGACAAAGATAACCGTAAATAAAGTTGCGCTGATTTCTCAATATAAGGAAAAGTGAAGTATGTTCATGGGGCTTTAATAAGCTCTCACCTTCTTGTGTCCATAAAGAGTTGAATTTAGTCTAAACGCAGCCCCACATAGGTTACAAATCCAGGGTTTTTCTCCAGTATGTATCATCTGATGGTTGCTATGGTAAAATATACACGAAATTGCGTTACGAATAATTTCCAGCTAGACCACCGTTCGTACTCGTCCCCAAAATGCTACAGAAACTTCAGCCTTACCGAAGACACAACAGTGAAGAGAGCACTTTTCCGCATTCGTTACATTCAAAAGTATTTCCATCTCCAGCGTTTTCATCGACCATTTCTTGTCTGTCCTCTACATCATCTTCACCCCCCTCATAGACCAAGTCATCCTCTTCATGAACTTCCTTACGATGATTCATGACAGGGAATTTTATTGCGCTCCTATTCTTTTGCTTTATTTTCTTGGACAGGAGTTGTACATTTGCTTTGCCATGGAACAGTCGTCGGTGACGCACCAAACCTACAGAAATATTTAAAGACATAAGGCTCCGAATGTAAACTGTCGTTAGCTGTCTCAATTTGTTTACTTACCAAGTAGAGAGGCAAAAACGCAAGGACATTTCTCACATCTATGTGTTCCTCCATCAACGTGGCTCACCTACAATTCCGATTCAGTGGATGTAATAAATCTGAAGACTAACATCATGAAATTATTCTTCCATAATTATGTTCACTTACCTTCTTGTGAGCCAACAGGTTTGATGAAGACTTGAACGCTACACCACAAAGGTTGCAAATTGACTTGCGCTCACCCGTATGGACAGGATAGTGATTTCTACAGCATAATTCATTGTTTTTAGCCCTAAAGCCATTGAAACATTTGAAGAACCCTTATATAAGCATACGTTATGCTTACCTCAAGTACTGTGATTTGTAAAATACTTTACCACAAAAGTGGCATGGATAACTTCGAGTCCCATCTTCAGAAATAACCGCAGCAGTTAATTTCCCTTTGCCAGGTGGGGATACCTTCATACCCTTGTCCGTTTTTCCTTTGACAACCGCCTCAGGAATCATTTTTGGATGATATATGCCCAAATGTCGTTTCAAACCCAACTGAGCCGTAAATCTACATGGGCATTCCGGGCATTTAAACTTGCCTCCAGGTACATGACTAACCTATAGAAATACGTAAAGTACCCCGTTAATAATCAAGATGATGATGATTAAAGATTTACAGAAACAAACAATGCAATACCTTCTTGTGATCATAAAGTGTCGAGTACAACCTAAATACAGCAGGACACTTGTCACACTGCCAAGGTTTTTCTCCCGTATGTATAAACATATGATTTCTGCAAAGAAATAATAATCGCACCAGTCAGTACAATAGCTCCAATTCTAAACAACAACGAAACGAATAAAACACCATGGCAACTAGGCGACATTCTAACTATCCCCAAAGCCATAGCAATGAAAATAATTTGAAAATCACAACTCCTGTTGCCATGACATTCAAATAAAACATGAAAAAATTTCTCCTTTTATTTTACATACTTCAAAGCCGGTGCTGACTGGAGCAGCTTTCCACACTGTCCACACTTATGCATATTATTAAGTCTTCCAGCGGACGTCGCCCCTTGAATCCAATCAATATCCTGTTGACCTCGGAGGGTCCAATCCACACTGAAGTCCTTCGGATGGCTCTTTTTATGTTCTCTATACTTGTCTTCTTCTTTAAAGGCTCTGCCACACTTACAAATGAACCAGTAATTGTCACCTTGTTTCAATGGTTTTGAAGCTTTTAACTCTGAAATAATCATCACAACCAAAATTTTTCTCATTCAAATAGTGCAAACCATTGCATACACCTCCTATGTTAATGAATAACAACATTAATATATGCAACGCCAACCCACAAGTTAACATTTCAAATCTCCTCTTCCCTTTTGCACCATTTCCAAAACTCTAATCATCCAAATCAGTATAATAAGGAAAGGAAGCACAACCCTTAAGGGTCAGTTGTCAGTAGTATTTTAAGAAGCGACCAGCATTTTAACAAGGGCTCTTCTACAATAATAAATAATAATCCTCCTCATTCCAAGCCACGAACAAAGCAAAGCCAAGGCGAAAAGTCTCAGTTCCAACCAACACCTCATACGAAGACTCAGGCTCAGGGCTACTACTGAAATTGTTCACTCTAACTTGAATAACAAATTTACTGAATAATATTCAAAGCAGAAAATTTCGTTTCTACTGTCATGAGGATTAAACGTATTATTTTGTGCATTTTATGCATGCATACCAAGTCTTCATCGTCTTACTTTGTGGAGGATTGATAACAACACGACCGAGAGAGCTTCTCTTATTAAAATATGTCATAGCCTCCCAGACATAATATCTTCCCATATCACTCCTACAACTCCTCTAAAAATTCTACATGAAATTCACCTTCACACAGCAGCTTTTCCCAACTTTTTCCAAATAAATCAGTCTAACACCGCCGCTGCTATTCGCAGCCCCATTCTGACCATTATGGATGATGCCACCATTTTTGTATACTTTTCTCTTCCCGCCTCAAAGCCTGTGCAAGAACTGCAGCCGTCGAGGAGCAGGAAAGCAGGATGAACAACTACAACGAAAAACGAAGCCATCGCCATCATCATCTCCCATCCCTTTCTTCCTGAACAACGCATTCAATTCTGCTACTCTTTTGGGATATCTCTTACGAATCCACCAATACACCGAAGTAAGCACGGCCCCAAAAATTCCCTTCAAGCTGGACTATTGGATGTTTGGATCCCTTTTACTTCGATTCGTTCGCAGAGTCAGAGTGAGTTTCCCGTTCCCCCAACGAGTATATCGCCCTTGTTGGAGCAGCAGTATTATGTCTTCCAAAGCTCCATCCGACGCATATATCCTTCAAATACTCCTTTCTGGTTAAACGAATCGAGCATACTCGGTATTAAAGGCATACTTGCTACAGAAAGCATAGGAAGGCTGAAAGGCTTTTGGAAAGCTCCATTCGGCATGCACAACCACCATCAAGCAGTACACCCAACACCGTTCCTCTCCTCATCGTTCTTCTCTTTTGGCTTGAATCAAGTTTATATAGGAACTCCAAGAATGCTCTCAGGAAATATAGAGAGTTCTCCTAACTCTTTGGCATTTCCCAAGCTACAGTATCTGAACGGCATATTTAAAAGAACTTCGCCGTCCCCTCCTTGCAGGGGTTTGGAATAAACTCCGGACCCCCAGTCTTCGCTGGCACAGGCATGACATGTTTATGCAATCGATAAAAGTTGTTGAAGCAGAAATATTTCCAGAATCTCCTCTCTCTTAATTCCTTTAACGCATATTTTCGAAGCCATTAGGGATGAGTCATAGGAGGTTTTCAGTTTCAGCTTAAGCGAGCTCATATATCACTTCGTAGCAT
>JAQFYD010002161.1:0-10266 GCA_034694225.1 Bourletiella hortensis
ATTATTTTTGCTACAGATTCCTTCATTCATTCATTCAGCTTGCAACCATGATGATGATGATGATCCTTTTGCATGAGTTGGCGCAGTTAGTACTATAAAAAGATGTGGACGGGATGGATGAGGATCGTACTCCATATCTCAGGTGGAGAGAGAGAGAAAGTAATTTGGCCTGTAATTAACTGACTGTAACAATCAGAATGAGATGCGTTCAAAATGTGCGTAACCGTGGAAAAGCCACGGCTTTTAATAGCCATGAAATTGTTTCCATAAGAATTATTATTAATCTTCGCCAGCAGTCGCAGTCAGCAGACAGAAAAAAAGAGAGATTGAAATTACTCGGACTCAATCAATACAAATAATAAGAACCACACCTGAAAATCTGAATACGTGTACGATGCCGCAAGAGAAAAGTGAATGCACTTGGACTCGACGACTCCTGATTGTAAACTGCCCCCGCGGCTATGGACTCCGTATAAAAGACAAATGTTTTCAGTTCCTTTACAAACCTTTTATTATTGTTGTTGCTGTTATTATTATGAAAATGTTACGACTGACAAGGCCACGTCCTGTTCCCATTACAATAATACGTTTCCATTTTTCTCTCCTTCTTTCCATCAAAATGGACTCTGCAGATAACTGTACCGCAGTAACCATAGCTGCAGTAGCTATGCAATCTGCGAACTAAAAATGATGTCGTCAGAAGAAGGTAGAATAAATTGCAAGTCAGGAATTGCTGTCCTGCAATTAATCCGCTCCTATCTCTATACACATTGAATGCTATATATTGAATGGCAGAAAAATGTGGTTTGTTATTTAATCTTCGGTAGCCGCCACCACCCAGACGACGACAAGATGAATGGATCTAGTGCAGAACAGATGGGACGACAAATCTGATGCATAATGTGTGTCACTTGAATAAAACCCAAGCAGCGGGATGCTTCTGTGGTAAAAGTAACTTAAATTAATGTTTCTAATGAAATGGAGATCATTCAAGGAAGCCAAGGAATAACAATTGGAAATGATAACCAATGTTAGATTAGATTCCTGCCTCTCTCTGTCTCCGTCCCTTCCTTCCTCTCTGCTGACACCAGTAAACAAATGAGCGTGTAATGAACTACATTCTAGCGTGACAGAACGCTACCCTCCCCTATCTGTCTCGCCACTTACTTTGCATTATTTTCATCATCATGAGGAATTTAACTTATTTTTAGTCCATTCCTGTTGCACCATCTTGAACATGTGATAATATTTCCTCCTAATTTTTCAAATGCCTTCAGAACTTGCCCGTCATCCTGTCGCTGTCATTCAGATTGCAAGATTTTTATTAATTGAAATAATATTGAAGCTATTTGTGAATTGCAACTTACACATTTCCTTAGAAAATCTCCATTGAGAAATCCACAGAATGGGTAGGAAAAAAACTAATGTGTGATATTAATGGAGTATTCAGCGGCGGCTGGTTTTATCAAATATGTTGTTCACAGGTGCAAGTTTATTTTTGAGGCTATTGAAAATTACTGTTACCGTTTTGTGACGCCTGAACAATAAAAGGTAAATTGCGAGGAGGGGTGCGAGAGAACACGTTCATTTTAATCCCTTTGTTCAACAAAATCTTATGCAATTTCACCTCAAATTCATCACTCGATAACACCACCATACCATGAGCAGCTAAATGTTCTTATAATGCAGCTTCTACACGAAAAAAAGCAAGTCAAGGAGAAATTTTTCCTTCGTATTATTATTATTATATCGCCCTACAGATTATTAAAATCAAAATATTGAAAGACTAGAGCAGCAACAATCAGCCATTCAAGTATAGTTTCTATATTCGTGCGTTTACTCGCGTGGTCTTTAAATATGGCAATTATAACTGCACACAACCCTCCATGACCTCACCTATTTTCCGTTGCCAACAACAACACGTCTTGCTTATCACAATTCCATTGTTAACATTTGAAGCCACATCAAAACCCCCGCTATCAAATCTGATTTTGCATGCGAAAATTATTCGCTACAAATACAGTAAATTGTAATTATTGTAAGTAATTGACATAATAGTAAAATTTAGCGGAGGGGGAGTACGCATTCACTTCCCTGACAATCGCGGAGACTAAAAAACTGTATGTGACTCATACTCACGGATTGACAACACTGGCATTGCGGCTGGCCGATTGAAAGCTCCTATAATGGTCGTCAAGTTATAACGATTGGGCTAATTTTATTGCTGCTGCATTTACATGACGACGAACATAATAAATGTATGTAA
Organism: Bourletiella hortensis; assembly: GCA_034694225.1. Taxonomy (NCBI): domain Eukaryota; kingdom Metazoa; phylum Arthropoda; class Collembola; order Symphypleona; family Bourletiellidae; genus Bourletiella; species Bourletiella hortensis. Next base: position 2,267 of record JAQFYD010002161.1, read on the forward strand.
CGAGTTCCCGGTGCTTCTGAGGCGAAGTAGAGTATGAGGGTAATTCATAGGAAAGAAGAAGCCAAAAAACATTATCAACTTTTCCTGACCCACTTCCAACAACAACAGTTATAAGCAAATGGCAAAAAAATAATGAAGATGAGAAGAGTGAAGATGAACCCCGGAGAGAGATTCCACACGTTCTGGTCGCACGCGATAAACTATTTGTATCATCTCTTCTTCTTCTGATTAAAATCTGCCTTAATATTCTCTATCTCCAACACCATATCCACTTTCGCCAGCCAGCCAGCCTCCTTCCAAATGAAATTTTTCAGGGAAAATACCATAACATTTAACCTTAGGCTACATTTCTGTTTCGCACGTAAAGTACTAACAACTAACTAATGCAGTTCAGCCGGTAACTATGAGAGCAGGAGAAAGAACTAAGAAGAAACAGTGTCCTTTGTTGTTTGTGAGGAATAAATTTCTCCAGTTTACCAATTATGGTTTTTTCTCATCTGTTTTTCTTTGAATACAATACACGGATGGCGAGAGAGTCTAAATTTATGTGGCTCACAAGAAATGAGTGTCGCAAGTTAATATAGCGGATTCATTATTATACTTTTTGCATGCCATCCAAAAATACTATTCTCAGCATGGTTTTCCAACAAAGTATTAATTTGCATCACATTGTCCTCAGAGGTCTTTGTGGGAGAAAAATAAATTGTGACAACAAAAACTATGCTTTCACAGCTTCATCCTCACAATAATAATGACAAGCATAGAGAAGGAGGGAAGTCATCATCAGGATTAATATTGCAAACATTGACTGACTGACGGGCTGACACTGTCTTGAACAAGTTAACTGAAGATTCCTATTAACTTACTCCTCACTCTCTTCTTCTTCTTCTATACAATCACAAAAGAATCTCTGCAAGATATTTATCATCTCACTACTACTGCTACATGCTTACAAACGGACGCACGGAGAACTTTTTAGGTGGTAGTGGTGGTAACAAGGCTTTTGGAATAAGTAAGAGGAAGGTAGATAATAACTTTTGAGCAACATGAGATCTCTTGTTCGCCTTTCAGCCAGACCTTCTATAATACTTTTAATTTTTTTTTAAATTCAAATCACATTCACCTCTTCAACATATGTGTAAACTTTATCCCAGGAACTGAACTTTGAATGTGTAAAAATTTAATATTTTTACAGAACCCAAGTTCCTTCGGATGTGTACTTTTCACAAGGATATTCCCTGCCGGAAATGCTACTATACAACAACTACAACAAGAACAGCACTTTCGAAAACAAAAACTTCTCACGGGATGAAAATTCCTTCTCGAGTAATAATTTCAATAAGCGCAACAAGGAAGATTCATGCCCGAGTCATTCCAGCTTTCTAATTAACTCTTTTAGTTTTCGACCCACTCATTAAATTAGCCGGAGAAGCGGAGTCTTTGCATAAGTAATTATCCTTAAAGTCTACTAATTTCTTGGAGGTGGTTTCCCCTGAACGGCCACACTAGAATATAACAAATAATTGATCAAACAGCGCGGCTACTCTCAGGTTAATTAGCAATTATTAGAGAAACTTGAAAAATGTTTAGACTGGCATCAATTTTCCTCGTGGACTGACAGAGTTGAAAAACGTGACGATTCACTCATTCAGGAGGAAAATTCATTCATTCAAGTTCCACCAGCGTAGCGTCGACCACAACAACAACAAATAGCACGGGTAACATTGAGACTGATCAGTGACTGAAATCAGGAGAGAATCAAGCCGTCGTCGCCATCGTCGTGCTTCATATGATAGTTTAGTGAAGCTAAAATGAGGCTGATATTGTCAAGTATTAAAGGGAGGTTATATTTATAACCCACTGCGACAGCCGGAGCAGCAAGCCTTTCCCATTGAATTATATATTCTAGGCACGATCTCACAGGTGTCTCATTTCACTGTTTGATACTCCAAATGAGGCTCGAATCAGCGGTAGCATCTTCTGTAGGACATGTCTTAATTGTCACCACTTAGGAATCATCCACTCTACTCCATGGCGCTTTCATTATTATCCATGGTCAATAAATCATAACTCAAACAATCATTTCCATCTTTGGACCTCCATCCTTAATCACCCTCAACAAAATAACGCTGGAGAAAGCCCACTAACAACTAAAGCGCACACCACTCACAAAGCTCCGTGATTGTGGGCCGTAGCTTTGATTGAACAACTGATTAGAATAGCCAGATCATCAACATGCCACAGTAAAATGATACTTCTAGATAGCATGTGAAAAAAACTGACGAGACAACAGGACAAGCAAGAACTGGAAGGACACATTATTACATGAAGATGGGCCACGAGTACTAGTGGCAAGCATTAAAATTGAAAGTGGATAATTTGAATAATTTTGCAATATGTCCTAAAATCGCATGAACAACTTGAATGGCATCCTCGTGGTGCAGTTAAGAGAATTAAAAAAAAGTAGATACTGGCTCAGGATCACTAACTAAGCACCTGCATATATTGCCAAAAGTGAGGAAATCCCATGCATACTCATTTGCAAGGTCGCCCACAAGCGCATGGATTCTTTAAAATCAAGCTCTCCCTGCTTGCTTACCTTCAAAAGAGGTCCAATCAGAAATCCAATGATCAGATTTTTATACTTTTTTTCGTGTGTATACAAGATTCCGTCGTAGTCCTTCTTCACTGAATAATTTTTCAACTTTTCCGAGGACACAAATAATTCCTCATCAGCTAACACACTCGTGCATGAGAACAGCCAAAGTAAAATTCATGCACAGTTTCCAGTAACAGCCACACTCACTAATGCGAATCAAAGTAATTCTCCGCAACTCTTCCCGTTCCAACCGGATGTCAATGTTGTCAAGATTATTTTTAAAAAGGAAAAAAATTCACTGCACAGCAATTCAAAGAAAATAGCGTGTTGAAAATAAGGTTCCAGTGATAATCAGGATGGTCAATTTCGTAGCGTGTCGTTGTCGTCAGTAAAATTTTTAAAAGATAGTCAAAGGGAACGGATGGTACGTCTTTGTCAGGCCGAGTACCTGTTGAAACTGAGTGGAACATCAAGGTAAGCAAGTGGATCGATGCAACTTGTTCATCGTCGTCGTCTCACACTCACCCCTTTAGATATCATGTTGTTGCTGTTGAATGCATGGGGTGGGTGCGTCCAGCTGAACATGTAAGCAATGGCTCATATATAGTAAGGAAACTGTAGAAAGGACTTTAATAGCATGAGCAAGAGTTAAGGATGAGATCCTTAATAATAATTTGGCCAACCACCCTTTGGCTCCTTTAATGTGTGTGTGTGTATCACTACGTTGGCTCATGCACTCTTGTTATGCATACTTGCAGCCAAGAGGGGATGGAAAGAGAGAGAGAGAGAATTATTATTATGAGTTAGCTAAGGCGAGAATGGCTCATACATGCAATTTCTCCTTGGAGCTATATTCCATTCCCCCTGTTAAAGTTCTTCTCATACTGTTGATGTTGCTGTAGCTGTTGCTAGTTAGATACGTTCACCTTATAACTGTTGTCATAACCGTATGCTGTTCAATGTGAAGAGGCTCCATGCAGCCAGCAGAAGAATATTTACTCTCACTTATATTCTGTGCAAAGCAAAGGCAGCATAAGACGAAAGGAATAGTAATAACAACAAGTGCGAAGACGAAGGGTAGCACCTTTAAATTATTACATACAAAATGCAGATGGAATTTACTACTCAACCAAACCAGCATCACCACCATGTGCGTACAGACAGAGTTCATCACGATCAAGACTGACCACTGGCCTATTATCCAAACTACGACGAGGGAGAAAGAACAAGTCGAGTGCTCTTGTGTATATCACCACCACCTTGAGGCACTTTGAATTTTAACAGTCATTATCATCCTCCACTCCAATTTATGCATTCAAGTCACTTCATCAAAATCCCAACGTTTTTTAAAGGATTTATTCATTCCTCTCTCTCTCTCAATTGGCCATTTGGATGGAAGTAAAGTAGCTATGACCAACTGACATTTTTTTATAAAAGTAAAACTTCCGACGATGTCAATGAGTAATCTCCATCTGCCACGACAGCCTTCATCCCCCTCCTCTGCATTAGCTATTCACCTAAAATTCAACAAGAGTTGTTGTCGTCAACAGGTTGCATTATTGCAGCAGCCATATAGTACTCAGCAAAGAGACTGAAAACGTAGACGGTGGCCAGTAAATGGGAATGATTACAGTAACACATGTGCGTTCAATTCATTTGTAGGTCACGAAAAACGTAGAAAAGATTTTCGCGGTTGTAAAATTTTTTACAAATCCGCTTCCCACATAGCAGAAGGTTAGTCTTCTTTTTCAGTGTCATCAAGAAAACTAATGAGAACAGTCTGAACAATAATTGTCCATCAGTCTTACAAACAAACAAGCTGACTTGGAAAATAGTCCGGAATCAAAAAGTGGTTTCTCTCAAAGTCTCTGTTCTCAACGATGGAATTAAACAGGAGCAGCGGTAGGCAATATAAATCCCATTAACGTAGTTACCAACGTAACAAAATCATGAATCCAAGTCAATGGCAAAAATTCTTGTAATAACATACAATATACTCACGTAATAACAACTACTGAAAATCTATGTTGGCAAAATTTCTACCACGCTCACACGAAGTTGCTGTTCTACAAAATAATTCTAAATACAATGTAATAATGATTACCCTGCATTCAGGTCCCCTTGAACTTTGACCACAGTTACGATGAACGATACTTAACACAACATTCGATTTTTACACGGCCTGATGAATCCAACAACTTACTTCACTGCTGAACTGACGACTTCTCGTTAATGATTCCAAAAACGAAACTTCATTTAAAATCTGGTGAAGATCAATTGTCAGATGAGTTCGGTTCACTACCCTCCAGTTGCAATCGCTCACGAAACAAAAACGAAGATACCGGACAGGAATAAAGCTGTCTTTGTTTCGAGCAGCTCAACATCTGATTTTTTTTCCGCTCAACTGCGTACAATGTGCCAGTCAAAGCGGAAGATGGACAAATGTAATTAGAACATTTGCACAGAACAAATTAGTCCGGTATGTAGGCAGCCGTCGGCTTTTTCCTTTTGAAAAGAATTGTCCGCTTCTGCAGAGAAAAAATCGGGAATGAAGACTGGATTACTTCTTATGCCCTGCATGATGCCAAGCACAGAAGCTAACATAAGCTCTCTCCATTAGGCAATATTGTTGTCCTCCACGTACGAAGTCACTGAAGACATTCAATTCCCGCCCCTATTCAACACAATGAAATTGACGACTCATGACGGGAAAAGTAGTTCCGAGACATAAAGAATTCCACTTCCAGACCCGGAATTTGAGCTTCAATCTAACAACGAGGACTCAGAAGAACTGAAAACATTATTAGTAAATCTCATAATTACAATCACTGATTTTAATCTCACAGATTCACCCGGCCTGATGACAATCATTTTTATTGCAGACCCACGAAAGGCACCGAAAAATGCGAACACATTGTAGCAAATGTTCTAATGTAATCTTGATAATGGTTTACCTTTTTCCGAAAGGAGCCAGTATTTTCTGGAAAATGCCCATGATCTATCTTCAAGTATGCCGCAATTTTATGCCTCACACCGGAACAAACGCACAGACTAATACTTCCTGTGTTCTTCTAAAACATTCCCACTAAAGTGTGAAAAAAAGTACAAAAGTTAAAGGTCCGTACAGTTGTCACAAGTAATATATAACTTGTAATAATAGCTGTCATTCATCATTTGATTTTTGCCTCGATGAAAACTATGCAAATTACGTCAGACGTGAGGCTCCATAGACGTCCGTTTTGCGCGGTGCTGGAAAATGTGCATAACAACTAACAGAAGGCCCCGAGTAACTCATTTTAGTGCTAATCAAAGACGTTTGCAGAAAAGGTGAGGCTTGAGGCTCTAAGGGGACTCAGTGACCTTTTAAGTTTTCAAGTTGCAATTTTTGGCCAAAATTTGCGTGTTAGTGCCTAATTTTTCCCAAAAACTTTTGGCTAAATGGGGGGTCTTGAACAGCCTTTGCATACGTCAGTGGTGCTAATTTGTTTTTTTTTCGATTTTTTTTAAAAATGATTTACTCCGCACTGATTTTTCTTGCAAATGCGATGGCAGCATGCTAAAATACAAATAATCCCTCACGTGATGACGCCTGAGAATAATGCTCAAGCTAATGGGCGTTCCTTACTTTCAATAGTACGCAAAGTTATTCGTTTGGTGAGATTATACAACAGTTACATTGCCTACCGGATTCCATGAAGGAAAATGCAGAAAATGTGAAGAATACGTTGTTACTGCTAGCCGGCGCAGTGCCAGTGACCGCTCCGCGCGTCCATATGAAGCCGGATCCACGGAACATAAATAGCAGTCATGCTATTGTGACTTCAGCAACTCCAGCTCGACGTCCACTCAGCAGCAGTAAATTACAGCTATGGCTCAGCAAATCCAACTCTTATGTCATTTTTCATGTACTAGTGGGGGTCAACTGCCGGGTGGATTATCTAATAAAATCAAAGGGGTACAATTTTCAGCTAATTGGGTAGAACGGAGCTGAAGATCAAGGTTTGAAAGGTCGAGCTGTCGACGTCCCAACATGGATCTGCACTTCGTGCACATTTGATTTTTTAATCAAGCACTGAATCTGTTACTTCCATAATTGGATCTCATGGTGTCACATTCTGAAGAAGAAGAAAGGATATATTTTTTGCGAAGAAAATACTTTGTCGACTGTTTAAAGACTCATGAAAATAGAAGAGTTAATTTTTCTTACTTCCAACTCCAGCCGTGGCTACGGGTCCCTCCTACTACACCTTCTGGAAGTCTCTAACCGGAAGGTTACGGAATCTCAGCTTTGTGTAGTGCAGTGATTTAAGGGAACCATTGGATAAATTGTGACGTGTAATTGTTTACACTAATATGGAATACATTATCATAAAGAATGATGTAGATTATTATGAATGATTTATGATTCATGATGTATTGTAAACATTGAAAATTTTCTCCAGGCTATGATCGGTTCCACACACTGGTGTTTTTTCCTTCATTTACTAGTATGTAAGTCCGCGAAATTTGTGGGAGCAGTTTCGGTGAATTGTAACAGCTACGCAATTCCAAATAGTATCTAATTTTTTTCTTCAATTATCCTTGTATACCGGAAGTTTTTGCAGCAGCTAATAAAACATAATAATACTGTTAGTTATAATAGTCCAGATTTAATAGTAGTTATTTTGCTTCAAACCAGGGGGAAAGCTGGAATGATGATTTCAGGCATGGTTAGTTACAGCAGTTATTTTCGAATCTGATTCCAATGGACTCCAGTTCCAAGAGCCGTTCCCAGATCGATGGCTGCAGTCATTTTCAATTCCGATTCTTCATTTTTGGAACAAAATAGTTACAATTCTAGTTCTAATCCTTGTTCAAATTCCACAGCCTTAGCACGGTATATGAACAGAAGACTACTGAAAATACTACGGAGGGGTGGATATTCGTTTTCAAATATCCGGCAGATCTTCCTCTTCTTCACTCTCCTTGTGCTCTTGGGTCAGATTTTCTGGAGAATTGCAGCATCCATGATTTACAGATTCATGGTTAACAGCTGTTGGTACAGCGATCTTCTTGTTTTTCGTATTTTTGTTGACACGCCCAGCCTTTGCGAAGGGGAGAGTTGTTCTTTCGAGGTTTCTCATCTGCTTTTTAAACATCCGCTGCCATCATCTTCTGCAGTGCAGACTTGTTGATTTCATTTTTGTTCCTCTAGAAAAGTTAAATACACACCTGTGTTTAATGTCAGGACGTTTTTGTTTTCCTTGCATTTATCTGTGAGAAAGTGCAAAAATTTGATCTTTGAAGGCACTTACTTTTCCCATGATTCTTTTCACCTTCTTTCCGTTTACCTATCGAATTCTTTTCATTCATTGGGAAAGGAGGCTTCGTATTCAAGTTAACACCAAATGAAACCAGTTTA
>JAQFYD010002162.1:0-10265 GCA_034694225.1 Bourletiella hortensis
TTTTTTATTTAATTTTCAATCATAAAAGTGGACACTTATTTCGAAACGCTTTAAAATTCAAAAGTGGACACTTATTTTTGAACAGAGTAGTATTCAACATTCTTTTCGCCCTCTTTTTAGATGTAACATGGCAGTTTTCATTTTAAAAAGGTAGTTTTTTATCGGAAATTTATTGTATAGCCAAAAATAAAATTTAAAGCTTAGTTTAACTTAAAAATAATATACTTAATGTTTTTATACTATTTTTATAAAAATGAGATTATTTTATTCATATCGACATTTTTAATCGATATTAATTAAACCCTGAATAGTTTATCAATTTAGTTATCTATTGTTGAGAATTTCAACACGTATTTTAGAGACAAGATCAAACACAAAGGTTGCACTTATTGGTAATTTTATTAAGCTCTTATCACCGAAATATAGCATAGTCATTTTTTCAAAGATTCAAAAATTGGGTGTGGTGGAATTTGTTTCAGAAACTGTGTTTTTAAAATGAAAACTGACATATGGATCTATAAAACAGACTAAGTTTTGCAATACTAGAATATGGGAATATATAATTATTTATATTCTGTCAAGTATTAAAACTTAGTAAACCCATTAATCTTGTATTTTAAACAATGACTTTAAGTTTGATTCTAGTTGAGTAGAAAACATGTAACTTATAAATTTCACACTTTATACGTTAATTTAAGGAACATTTTTGTATATAAAACCCGTCCAATGCAATAATTAAAACTAAACGGTTTGCTTTTTGACTAACCTGGTAAAAGTCTACAACCTTTAAATCCAAAGGTTGACTATAAGATCTGGTTAGGCATTAATTTATTTATTTTGACATCAAAATTCATAATGTATTATAAAACAAAACAAAATGATGAAAAGTAAAGTAAAATATTGATTAAAATATATTAATCATTCTTTTTAGAGGAAATAGGATTGGTTGGAAACTTAAGTTCACCGGAAATAGAGGTAATCCAAGATACAGCTATTATTAACATGTTAGCTAAAAGAAGAAATACCAAAAAGCAAATAATCAATGGTGTTGATAACCAATAAAAAATAGTATGAGTCTTTTTAGGGGGGCGAGGAATTCCAATAGGATCTTTTTCTTTATTACCATCATGATCAGGAGGTGTATCTTTTGGGGTATTGTTAAAGCTCCCTTTATCATCATTTATGCCTGTTGGTTTGCTTCTATTTTCTGTAGTAGAAGGAAAATTGAATTGTCTTTTTTGTATTTTATTCTAATATTAAATTAAAGATACAAGGCTCGTATAAATAACCATTTTATCTTTGTGCATGTTATTTATGTATTCTTCAATTGGTATATTCTCTACTAAATAAGTTATTTTAAATACCCTTTTCATTATAAGCTTCAATAAGGTTAATACCTTAATGTTATAATAAGTTTACAGTTGTTGAATTTTTCATTAAACTCATCATTGTTGAAAAAATAATTTTCAAAGCTCGATATTTCTTGAATCTATAAGATTAAGATAAAATTCAACTTCTTTAGATTTATCCTAAATATAAGGTATTATATATACTTTTGTAGTGACTAAAAACTTTATAGAAGAACAATCATCGAATGGGGTTGCTTGGAGCAAACTAAATATATAATCCAATGCTATACTTTTTATTTGATATTAAGGTTATCTGAGCTTGAATGATATTTAATAACGTTAATTTAAAAATCATTATTGCGTAATTTTTAATCAATTTAGCTAAATATGAATATAAAAAAATTGATACAAGATACATATGAAAAAGCTTTATTAACTAATTCCTTGATTTATACTAAAACTGACAAAAAACTTTTATTGGATTCAGGAAACTCTTTCAAAGTATATTAATTTACAAATTAAAGTGTGAAGTAAGGTTTGTACCAAGTTTAAACAATAAACCCAAGAATGTTACAAAGAGTAACAAAGTCAATCCTTTCTTGCCTCCTGATACAAATTTGTTAGTCTATGATAAATTTGAACATCATAATTTAGTATTAAATAAATTTTGTATTATGCCTTATCATATATTGCTTACTACTAAAGGTTTATTTATAAGTTGATTTTGTAGATTTCGAATTTCAAGATTCTTTTTTAGGTTCAGATGATTTTCTTTGTATTGTCTCTTTTATGTTGTTACATTCAGAACCACATTTAATATTTTATAATTCAGGGCAGTCTTCTGGTGCTAGGTAAATTTAATTAATTTTGAGCCAACCTCATAAACATATACAAATGATTCCTCTATCTGAAGAAACTGGATTTGAAAAATGGTTAATAAGCTACATGAAAGAAAGTATTAACAATTTAATATTTAGCATACAGTATTACAAGTATAAAAGAAATTCCATTTTTACACAAGATTTGTTATTTAAATCCTCAAGATTTTGGATGCAATATCAACATTCATCAAAAAATACTCAAAATATATGTTAAAATGTTGTCAGATATCAAAACTAAACTTAAAGTCCAGGATTTTTCATATAATATGTTAATGACTAAAAAATTTATCTATATAATACCAAGAAAAGAAGAGACGATAAAAGATCAAAATATTGAAATCTCTATTAATTCTCTTGGATTTTATGGTCTTTTTTTAGCGAAAACTAAAATAGATTTGGACTTTTTGGTAAATAATTTAGAAAAGAAATACTTTGAATTTTTAAAACCACTATGTTTTAATAAATTATAACATTTTATAAATGCTAATTTTAAATGAAAAATAAAAAGTAAAATATAGTTTAAATTAGATTATCTGAGATAGAAATATTGATAACAAAGATTGAAGGCATTATTAATTATATTAACGTAATTAATTTTACCATTTTAGGATATTAATGATAAGACAATAAAAGAATTTGAAAATATTAAACAAAATTTCAAAAGTCATAAATAAACTGTTTAAATCTTAAAATATTTTTATAAATAGTGAATAATATAGCCATTTTTGTAAAATTGTGAATAAAAATCGATTTTCATTTAGTTGAACATTAAAATTTGTATACAAAAATCTTTTATCTCAGATCTAAAACATTTTAGGGATTTAAATTTTAGGGACTATTTAAAATTGAAATTTTATAAGGTGATCAATTGGATCGAATTAAAGATTATTAATTATTATATCCTAATTAGTATAAATTAATATACATGCTTTAATTTAATAAAAAATCTATAGAATGGATAGAATGACATGGTCTAACAGGCATCATTGTTTCAAATCTAACACTTGGCAAAGTGTCAAATTCAAAATTTGATTTATACAAAAGTGTATGAGGTTGACATCTTTGTAAATAAGAAGATAATGGACTTTCTGTTCCATGATTGTGTTCCATGAATTTTCCAATTCTAAATTGCCATGTTTCATTCGAATTATCAAAGTATAAGACAATTCTCCAATTGCATAAACATCTTTCAGAGTTTTTATTTTTCTTATAAATCTTTGAAGAAGATTTGAGCTCAGGTCTGCCTTCTTTTGAGCACACTATGTATATGGTATTCAATTTGCTGGTTCTTATTCTTATACCAAATCCACACTTCTTGCTCAACTCTTGACAATAATCTATAGCTTCTTGACTAGTAATAAATTTTTGTTGGTAAATTTTTTGAAACGAATTCATTAAAAATCGATTTTTCGAATCCTATTTATAATTTTATTGCTAACCCTATTAACTTGTTATATCCCTAAATAATAGGGTTTATTATTCTAAACTAATTACCTCAAAATCGCATTAGTTTGCTTATTAAATTATACTGATAAGGTCTTAAACAATTTTTAAATCGGACCCCATTTTTAAAAAAGATCTAATAAAAATTCAATTTTTTATCAACTCCTTTAATTACCCCTAATAAATAAGCGATCCTGTTTAATTAATTTCAACCATATTAATATAAGATTGGGATATATTTGGTTGTTTATTATCTACTTAAACGATCCGCTTATTAGGATCTCTTATATTTTAATAACCCCATTTAAATTGACCCTACCCTAAAATTAAATCTACAAATTTTTATAAATTGGGAAATATCTTAACAATTTTTACAATCATTTTGATAAACATTAATATTATAATGAATCTTTTATATATAATCAATTTTTATAAATATTAAAAATTGTTATTTAACAACTTTTAAAACTTTTTTGATTTTATTGTCAAATATTGTTTACTTCGATTTAATTATTAAACAATATATTCCTTTTATCTAAAATCTTTCCGATTAAATTAAATATATTAGGTTTAAAATCGATTAGGTTAAATTAATTTTATCAAATTTTCTACAATCTTTTTGGGTTTAATATTTGTTTTACAATTAAATATTGATTAATCAAATTTGTTTACTATATAGACTATATAAAATTATAACCAAATTTAATATATAATTTAGATATAAATGTATTTATTTAAATTGAAACAACTTTTATGACCCTAAAAATTTACGAGTGAACCTAAAATTGTTTAAATGTTTAATAAATATTATTCAAATATTGCGTAATAATTATATAAATTATACTCAATTCAAAACAAACTTTCCCTTTGTCTGAATTAAATTCCATTTTAAAGCCTCACATAAATAATTGTATCAAATCAACAAATATCAAAATATTTTTACATAACGTTTGCATTATTTTTAAATGTAGAATGTTGAAGAATTACATCACTAATATTTTAACTTGTTCATTCTTAATTGAACTGGATTTGCATAAATTTTTGGAATGAACGCTATTATCTTATATACATATTATCACTTGTATTAATTCTTTTAAAACAATTTTTAAACCTATTGAAAAAAGTCGTTATAAACCTTTGAATATAGAAGTGATCTAAAAATATATTAAATATTGTATCATTATTTCTATTAGGTAGTATGTCCTTAGAAGTGTGCATACGTCATTATGACAATTATAAAATATTTCTCAACCAAAATTATAGAAGATAAAATTATATAGTATTAATAAAACTTAAAATAATGCCTCATATTAATTATCAATGGGGTTTAAAGCCCTTTATCTATATTTTTATAAACATTTATATTTTTGGATTTGTTTGTTTATGTCTATGGCTTTGGGGGTTTTATTATAGATTCTCTCCTTCTATTAAATCATCATCATGATGACTTATGCACAATTTTAAGGATATACTACCTTATAAATAATTAAGTTACGCTAGCTTATCGAAGCCGAGTTTCTTGTAAAAATTACGAATAAGTTTTTCATTATGTTAAAATCTAATCGAAAGAAGCAATAATTTTTGTTCAATTAGACCATTAGTTATGTTTTAAATTGAATTATTTTGTCTTTTTGTATATACAATACAATGTGTTCACTTTTTGAAACGCAGCGTAGCCAAAATTAAATTTTAAAAGATAAATGGAAAAGAATGAAATTTTACACAATTTGTTTCCTCATATAAGAAATGAAGGAATTCAGGAAGAAGAGAATAATAAAAATGAGCCTGAATATTATCTACCACCTGAGAATTTTAGTATGGTTACACCTTTCATATATCGCTCAGGATTCCCCAAAAAGAAAAACTTTTCCTTTTTAAAGAAAATAGGATTAAGAAGCATTTTGTAATTAACATATTTAATATTAGAACTTTAATATTAGAAGAGTATACTGAACAAAATAAGAAGTTTTTAGAAGAAAACTATATAAAACTGTTTCAATTTGGTGTTTCTGGAAATAAAGTATAATCAATATTTTATTTAAAGGAACCTTTTGTTGATATTTCAGAGGATATTTTGAGAGGAGCTTTGTCTGTATTATTAGATAAAACTAATCATCCCATATTGATTCATTGCAACAAAGGTAAACATAGAACAGGTTGTTTAGTTGGCTGCATTAGAAAAATGCAAGGATGGTCTTATACTTCTATTTTTGATGAATATAGAAGATTTAGTCATCCTAAAAGTCGTTCAATGGATCAACAATTTATTGAATTATTTGATTGTAATAAAGCTTGGGATAAAATTGATTTTTCTAATTTACCACAATTGTTTTTAAATTATTAAATATTACTTAATTATTACACAATTTTTTTAATGAAATTTATTATATTTGTTAACAAAAATAATCAAATTAGGCTATTCAAACATTATGAAAATATCAGATTTGATCACGAATTTATAAGTTCTTTGGTTAGTGTTTGTGAAAATTCATTTAAAAATGATGTATATTAATTACCTATTTAGATTCCTATATTAAATTATAATGAATATGTTATATTTTTTAAAAAGATGGTTTCAATGTATTTCATTTGTGGAACATCTAATAATGAAGTATAATCATTATTAATTTATTAGAATGAATTTGAATTATATGAATTTCTAAATAACTTATTAAGTAATTATTTTTTAAATTTAAGAAAGTTTAGAACTTAGATTTGAGAATTTTGTAAATATTTATATTTAATATTAGTGTGAATTAGATATATCCTTTTTGCTTTCAAAGTTTTGTCCTTTTTACATTAATTTATTTACTTGATCAAATACTATCAAATAATATCTAAAATGATTGATTTCGTGATAAATAATGAAACTGGAGAAATAATCGAAAATGATTTTAATAAAATTCAATCATTAAATTAATAAATATAAGAATTTATTATAAAAATTACAAGCTAAATATCCATTTCATCTTCTTCATTATCAGGATCATCTGGTGGATTTGATATTTCCATCGATTTATGTTTTGATAATTCATTTATAATTTCTTCATTTTGAGGAAGTACAGATTTTCTTCTAAAATTAACATAAGAGTGGCTTTCATTATCAATTAACATTGTCTATAAAATCAAAACAAATAATACTTTATTGGTATCAAACAAATCCATTTTTTCTTTTTCAGCTTCATTTAAATTCTCATCAACTTCCATTATATCATTTTCTTTTTGTTGAATATTGCTACAACTACTTAAATCTGAAGATTCCTTAAATGATTTTGGTTTCCAAGATAATTTTTGTATATTTAGTTGAGCTTGTTCTTCCAATTTTTTCCAATCCAACTCCCTCTTTTCTTTTAATTTTGATTCAGTTTTTCTATTTGCTTTAAATTGAGTGACACAATCATCAAATAAAGTAGGGTTCATATCCATAAATATTTTTAAAGCATTGTAAACTAAACCATGTATTGTTCTGTTCCAATGCATTTTGGAATTCTTATATAAAGATGAAAACATTATTGGTAAAACAACTGCTGCATTTTCTGCCATTAAATTAACAATATAATCATTATTCCAAAAATATAAAGCACGTTCAGCTACTTGGAAATGTGGACTAGAAACACATTTTGCTATTTGCGTAAACAAAGGTACTTGAATTTTAATGAATTCAGATGGTTCAACTACATCCAAGATTTCTTCTATTTCATTTAAAAACATTACTTCTTTAGGGGAATTGACTTTTGGCCAAAATTTTAATAACCCCATAACAACAGATTCTGTCAAGTTTGAATCTTTTTCTAAAAACTGAACAACACAATATGCTAATTGTGGATGATATAATCCCAAACACTTTACTTTATGTAAAGGTATTAAAACTTTAGTCAAAAAAGTTTTGTGTTCTTCTTTCAAAGGTAGTGCAAAGCCGTTAATAATACTACCCAATATTTCTAATAATTCTGCTACTCCATTGTGTCTTTCGTTTTCATATATGAATTTATAAAATACATTATTTATTGATTTTCTTATAAAGGCTCTTAAATTAAGAAACTTCCCATATATTCTATGTAAAGTAGTTTTTAAATAATCTCTTTCTCTGGGATCTTCATTGTCGAACAAATCTAATATCTAAAATTTAAAAACAATATTACTTGTAATACAAATTTTTGATCAATATATTTTCTTCCTGTGCTTGCATTAAAATTAGGAGATTCTAAAAATCTCAAAAATAGCTCATAAACTATCTGGAAATGTGGCCAAGAAGGTTCTAAAACAGGCTCATCTTCTTCAGGATCATATATATCTCCGGTTGGATTTACTTGTGGCGGTGTGCTTCTAAATAAATTTATACAAAACTATAATAAATAAATATATATACCAATTTAAATATGTATGGATAAATCTTTTCATTAATGTTATCTTTAGTTGTGCTGAAATAATCCACTAGCTCTATTAGAACCTGCCTCTTTAGCTCTTTCCCAGAGATGTTAGAAGTCTGGTCTTTAAAATCGAACAATATACAACATTGTTCAATTTTTTGTATTAACAGTTTATCTCTTTCATCTTCAGATGTACCTTTTATAAACATAAAATAAATTACTTTTCAAAGAAGGAAGTTTTTCTAATTCAGTATTGTCTTTTACATAATATTTGTAATTCAACTACAAATAAAAATATGAATTACATTATCGTTGTATGATTTTACTTCCTGTATATTTGTCTTTGTATTCTCATTACTTGCTTTATTTCTAAGTATTTTATTTTTTAAGCTTTTCATTCTAATTCTCCTTAAACAAAATGAGTAATTATTAATCGATTTAAATCTAAAATTACATTTAATAAACTTGAATTGCCCAATAAAGAAAAGATAACATTTAAACATGAATGAATAACCAAAAGAGGTATACTTCTATATATGTGTGGTTTATAGTATAATAGAAGAACACTGCCAAGAATCAACTTGAAATATCTTTCAAATTTATTAGTGTTACAAAATTTTAGTAATCTCAAAATGCAATTCACATGTGAATATTGCAGTAAAGATGTAAAGCTCAAAATTTTGAAATTAAGCAGGGGTAGGAAAGTTGGATTGCAATTAAATTGGAATCTATTTTTTCAGCAATCAATCAATTGGAATTTAGTTTCTTTCCAATATTGTAATCTCGTAAATTGCAATTATTCTAACCAATCGCAGAATTTTCAATCAATTGCAATCTCCAATTAATACATAAACTTCAATAGTAAAAAGCTGTTTAAAACCAAGAAAATTAAAGCAATGTTATTAAAAAATAACCAATTTTAATAGTATACCTTTCAAATATAAAAGGCTTTAGTATTGGTATAACTAAAGTCATTTTTAATTTTTAAAATCCTTTAATGACTATTCCAATGCATATATTTTTTATCAATATTGATTATTACTTTATGTTCCTGTCTCGTAAAAAACTCACATATTCATTAATAACAATAAATTATCTAGAAAACTTAATAAATTAAATAACATTATTTAATTGGACTACAGATTAATTATAAGGTAAATTTAATTTAGTGCAATATTTTGTTTATATTATGCGATTTTGATATAATTAGCACCATATCTCAATAAAATTTAAACTATTGATTTAGGTGTTTCTGCTTTCAATTGACTATATTTTACCTTTTAAAGAATAATTATGAATACTTGAAATACTGGCAGCATATTCTTTATTAATTAAGTTCAAGCGGAAATCATTTATTAATTTAATTAAAAAATCAATTAAAAAATATTGCTTAATGTGTAACACAGTGAACCCTTGCTATATTACCACCTCGGATTAGTACACAAAAAGGTAGAAAAATCACCATTTTTATATGTTATCTCTCAATTTAGTACCACCCACGCGTTAATACCCATGAAATTTACAAAATTTGTATGATAAATAAATTTTTTCGAGAATAAATAAGCTACAAAAGAATAATACTACAAATAAAAAACAAAAATTAAATCATTGTTTATAATGTTAAATAAAAATGAGGACACTAGGATAAAAACATATTACTTTTAGAGGGTGTTGTATAAATCAGACACAGTCTATTTTATAACAAATCTTGTTAATTTGTAAATTTTTATAAGATAATATTGTTTTGTTAATTTTGATGAGATAAATTATTATGGAGGTCTCATAAATGTTAATATGACGGAGATATAATTTAAAACCACTGAAATAAACATACAAATATTTTACCTATTTAAAACATTGCGTTTATTCTTTACAAAATAGTTCAAATGTGTATAACATAAACATCTTGGAAAAAAGCATGCAAGAGAGGGGAATGATGCAAACAGCTTTCAAGATAAATTATTATTCTAATCCTAAATATTTTTTCGTATCAAACATCCATTTTTTATTCAATTGTATTGTCTATATATAATTTAATGTTTTTGGATGGATATTAAGAATTATTGTGGAATGGCAATTCTATACAGTGTTGGATGTTATAAATGGTTATGAAATTAATTCTTTCTTTAATTTTATCCCTGCTTAGGATCGAGATGATCGAAACAGATCGATGAATTTCTATTGGTTTATTTTGTTTTTCTTAAAAACAAAATTAATAAAAA
>JAQFYD010002163.1:0-10264 GCA_034694225.1 Bourletiella hortensis
GGATAGGAAGGTTAAACCGAATGTAAAGCACAATGCAAGGTATCACACTGGTAAAGAAATCACAGGATCAAGAATGACTACAGCTTTAAGTAAATGGCGAAAATTGATAAACAAATATTTCATTGTGTTTCTTACAATTTAAGACAATAAACATGGTAAAGCACAAAAATTAGTATAGAGCATGTTTTAGTTCATCTAAGGAACATAATTTGAAGGCATCAGTGTTCATAATTCGCTGATTATATTCTCAAATTCATCTTTGTCGCAAGAATGAGTAAACCTTTGACCTTGACGAAGATAAATGTTCTCTGGGGATGATTCTGCTCTCAAATTAAAGTCTTCGATTTTTTCAGCCAAGTATGGAATTGTGTCTTTCCAGTCGTCAAGATTTGCACATTTTTCCGGGTTTAAGCCTACAATAGTACTACCAAGGGGGAGTAGACGCTGCCTCAAGTTCTTCACATTTTCTGATTTTTCTGTGTTCTTTGTCAGAACAAGAAGTAATTTTGCTCCGGCAGAGTATGACGCGTATGCAGTTGTCATCATTGGGAGTGTTATAGGTAGTTTTCCGAGTCGGTCTCCAAACTGATGGAAAAGTTTGACAACTTTGTCACCATAGTCACTGTTATCTGTGATGCTGTGAAGGCGAATAAGATTTACGGCGGCGACCGAGTTCGAGGACGGCTCTGCTCCATCATCATCTAAGAAACAAAGTCATTAAATTACATGAAAATCCTTTGAATTAAATGGCTGGCTTCAAATGGGCTTACCATCCTTAAATCGGACGATAACATGGGGGCTTTGTCTGCCATTGAAGTAGCCTCCTGATTCTGGATCCCAAAAGATATCATCCTGCTGCTTTTGTAGCTGTGCATAAAAATGAAAAACTACCATTGCTGACAGGTGTACAGAAAACAAAGGAAAGGAATAATTCGTAACGCACCTGGATTGCACGTTCCAAGTGCTCCAACTTCCATGTGGCATCAAAAAGTTCCAAGCTTGCGAATATCAGGTTGGCAAAATCGTCAACACAACCTAGTATGGGATTTTGAATATTAACAACAGGACTTTCATTGTCATCTCCTTCACGGTAGCATGTTCTATAAACGTCGCCAGAGGAAGTCTTCAGATATTTCTCCACAAAAGCCATGGCTTTCTCAGCTCGTTCAATGTACTCTTGATTATCAAGGGCGGCTCCAGCTCGAGCAAATGCACTTATCATAAGTCCTGGAACACACAATAAAAAAGAAAGCTGAAAAAATTATTGATTCCATGATCAAGTAAAAGTATAAATTACTAACCATTCCATGAGGCAATAAACTTGGTATCCAAACCTGGACGTGGTCGGTTCGCATTTCTGAATTCAAAGAGTAGTTTCTCGCCTTCCGCACAAATATTTTTAGCATCTTCGACAGAAATGCCAAACTTTTTAGCCGTTTCTTCATAAGTATGTGCCAAATACAGAACATTTTTTCCCTTCAGTTCACCATGCGGATCCTAAAAGAATGTTCCACATTCCATACTTAACTTGACTAATCGGAAATATAAATACAGGCACGGGTTTGAGAATATTTACATAAATAAGAATCTCACCCCACGAGGATCGACATTACCATCTTCTCTGACTCCGTACCTCCAGTTGAAGATATCATGCTTGTAAACATCATGAATCTTCTGCCCGTCGAACAACCCTTCAATTTCAGCAGCAGTATATGCATAAAATGCGCCTTCAGCTTTGTGCGTAGCTCCCTTTTCAGGATACGAGTCCGCATCTTCTGCGCTATAAAAGCCTCCTTCCTGGAATATTTTAATTATCAAATTATTTCAATTTTAACAATCCAAACTTTACATACCACAAAATCAGTTTCTTACATTATGACTCATATCTCTGTTGATGTATTCAAAAATATCCTTCACGATTTCAGAGTAATAGGAGTCACCAGTAAGCAAATACATATTCGTATATGCCACCGCAAGTTGGGCATTATCGTACAGCATCTTCTCAAAGTGAGGAATATGCCATTTCCTATCCACCGAATAACGGCAGAATCCCTGTAAATTAATTTGAACCAACGATCACATTAGTTGCTCTATCCCACTGAAAATATTTTACAATTACCGAGTTTACAAATTACCACATGCCTTTCCAACGTGGTCGTGAATGCCTCCTTTAGCAATTCCCTTCAAAGTCCTCTCGGCCATTTGAAGTGACATGGCATTGTCCTTATTTGCCTTCTTGAAATAAATCATGAAATTGATATTGACCGGTTGAGGGAATTTCGGTTGATCTGAAAAGCCTCCAAATGCTGGCTCATAGGATCGAGCAAGTTGACTATAGCACTTTTGAGCAATATCTCCTGCTGCTGGGAGTGTTTCTGAAACTGGAAGTGTTGCACTTCGTTGCAGAACGGTCAATATTTTTTCCGCCGATGTGTTGAACTTCTCTGGATTCTCCTCCCACTGCAAAATTCCAAAATTTCTAAAACTCCTTAAAAAATACACAAATTTACACACAATGACCTACCTGTTCAGCAATTGTCAACAACAGAGACTTGAACCCCGGTCGTCCCCATGAGTCATTAGGTGGATAATACGTCCCTCCATAGAAGGGTTTCAATTCCGGTGTCATCCACACACTCATGGGCCATCCACCCGAGCCGGAAACGGCTTGGACAAATGTCATGTAAATCCGATCAATGTCCGGATGTTCCTCCCGATCCATTTTAACATTTACAAAATGTTCGTTCATCACCTTGGCAACATCTTCTTTTTCAAATGACTCCCTTTCCATAACATGACACCAATGACATGTGGAGTATCCCACGGATAAAAATATTGGCTTCTTCTTTGACCTTGCCACTGAAAATGCTTCCTCTCCCCATGAGTACCTGGAAATTATTAAAACAATCTATATATAGTATCCAGCTAAATTAATGACAGTAATTTATGATAATTAATAAAGATAGCTTTTCACCAGTAAACAGGATTATTTTTATGCTGGAGCAGATAAGGTGATTTTTCGGATGCAAGCAAATTCCCTTCGGAGGAATTAGCAACCGGTTCTGAGCCGCTTGAACTCATGTTGACTATTGGATTTTTTAGACGACTTGACCCATTAATTATGTGTCGGTGAGCAGCATCTAAAAATAAACTGTTGCTAAATCTGCTTCCAATAAAATTCCTCACGAACTTCATGACCTACACACATTATATACTGCAGATTTTGCCGCAGATCTGCGTATTACGTAATTTGAAATTCACATGAGCGGCCATGCTGGCAGATAATAGGCTCCGACTTGGAAGAGCCATCAAAAGTTTATGAATGACGAACCGAAATTCCTCAAATAATTGCTCATAATTCTTGCCAAAAAATTTGGCGAATAATGGAACCTGTAAATCAGCTTTATGCAAATCCCTAAACTTTCTTAAGGATGTTCCGCACAATGAGTCAAGCTAATTTACATTATGGAGTGGAATGCAAATTAACTTGACAGGCGAAGAGATGTAAGTTCTAATTATACGATACTCTGAAAGGAGTCCGATAGTAATTATAGTTTTATTGCTGAACGCATATTTTTCCGGAGGCTAGAAAACACAAGAAGATTACATGATAGTGCAAAAAGCTAGTCGGTGTATGTATTTTTTTCATATATATGTGTGCATAACGGAAGCACTACACGAATATTGTTTTTTAAAACGGGAAAATACGACCTTTTCCAACTGATTGCCTCACCACAACAAACAATTATGTAAATATAATATTTTGTATTAAAAATCCACACAGTGAAGAAACTAGTCTAAAAACGGAGGAAATCGTTAAGAAAAAATCATGTTTTTTCCTTCTTCTTCTGTAGTCAGCTTGGAATTATTAGCGCAATTTTCGGCACGAAAATTTCAATCGTAGTTCATCATCAATCTCTCTTTTTTCTCTTCAATATTATCAGTCAGTCAGTCATACGATTCGATTTAACGTCTTCTCCTGCACAGTAAGTGGTATGCAGTAACTGCATGTAGTTACATCTATTGTAGTAAGATAGGAATTAATAATAGCTTGGTTATTTTTTATACACCATCATTATTGAAAACATTTTTTTCTGCAATTCGAGTGACACTTTAAAGTTGCGATGGGGACGACGAGGGTTGTTGTTGTTGCTGCTGCTGTGGTTGGGACGATGGTTGTGGTGGTAGCGGTGGTGTGAGCTGAGGCTGCTCAGCTTGTTGATTTTTCTGATCTTGAATCTTCCTGAGGTCTTCTGTCCATCCAAGTGCTTCAGCTAGCTTAAGCACACCTTCGTCACAATCGCCAAGCAGCGCAACATCTCGATTACGCTTATCCTCAAAGTTTAACCCCCGTGAGTTGAGAAGAAGTGATGTGATGTCCATATCGTCATCACCACCGAAACGCTCCAACAGCGCAGCTATTAGAGCCGCATTATTGTATCCAACTTTTTCTCGGTTGATCAACAATCGTGGACAGTTTGGTGGGACTCTGTTTAGATGGTGATAAAAAAGAATTTAATTAATGAAGAATTAAAGCACATATGGCATTGCGTGTTGCCAGGGAAACATAAGGAGCCTAAAAGTACCTATCCACGAGAGAGGCAAACGGCTGGACAACTAACGACGTTCCCATAATTATGAGAAGATCGCACTGATCAAAATCCTGTTCGGCACACATAAAAAATTTCATGGGTAGAGCTTCTCCAAAGAACACGATGTCGGGTTTGACCAGCGATTCACATTTCTCACAAGTCGGGATCTCTTCAGACATAATTTTTTCTGGAATTAAAGATCAAAACTGTTTACCAATCTTTAACGAGATTAATGTTGCACCAAAAACAGATTGGGATTTACCTTTAATCCACTGAAATGGATACTCAGTATGGCAAGTTTGTTCTATGCAGTGTGAAGTATAAAACGTTCCATGTGCTTCAACAATTTTCTCCGGTGGGACCTCTGCCTTTCGCTCCAAACCATCAATATTCTACAGAGGTTAACATGGTACAATGCGTCAATTCTCTCAAAACAAGACGGCAATTAAGAACCAAAATCAATCTGCACTTACTTGCGTGTAATGTCTTAGCAACAGTCCCTTTTCGTGGAGCAATCGAACAAAGTGATGCGACAAAGTAGGCTCGAAAGCTTCGGGGAAGAGCTCTTTAGACAGACTAAAAAAAGGTCTAGGATTTTGACGAAAAAAACCAATTTCGAAAATGAGTTGCGGATCTGGCAGTTGATATTTTGCCGTCACATTGTCATAGAGACCGCTCCCGGGGCTACGAAAATCGGGAATACCCGCCGCTACAAAGACAATCATTACACGCATTAGACTCTCTGGATTACTCTTTCGTATCTAGGTACTGCTATTGGTTATACTTAATAACCAAATTCCACCATTGATGCAATACCTGTTGAAATTCCAGCGCCAGCCATAACAATAACATTTTTGCAACGACCGGACTCAATGTATCTTTTGATGCCATCGATGGACCGCTCGTCCAAAATCTGTAAAAGCAAACAATAAATCCCATTTTACCATGGAAACATTCCACTTGAACAACATACACTGCTAATAAAAATCCCTCAAGAATAATTATTTACCTTCTCCCCAGATTCATCCGACATCCCTCCTATGTGCAAGTGACGCAACAAAGTTCCTAAAATTCCTCTATTTTCTGATCCGCCCCCCGAACCACACGGCTCATCATCTGCAAATTGCAAAAGAAACTTCTGTATTTTTCAAGACTTCAAACACATTAACAAATAATTTGGACCCAAAGTTCAATCGAATCAACAGTGGAAAATTTTTATCCTGAATTGCTTCACATGCTGATGATAATTGCCGAAAACGCCTAAATCTTTCCCCACTGTTCTATTGTAGTTTATGAGGAAAGCTCGCACAGAAACATCGTAGACAGACAGCCGCCGCCAAGCACATAAAATAGCTGGAAGAGCAGGTAAGTCTAAAAAATCTTATTTAATAAAGCTCCTAAACACAATTATCTATCGACAGAAGCCCGCACACCAACCGTACAGTACAGAACTAAAAAAAACTGATAAACGTACTTTGAAAATGTTTGGAAATCATTCCCACAGAAACAAACTACACACAAGTCAAGCCTGACAGATGGTCGTAAATCACTCATCTACCACATTACAGGACGACTAAATTCTAAACAATAACTCATACCTTGCCTTGGTTCTGCCATTTTAAACAAATTTCCCGTATTCACCCAAAGACTGATTAAACCCCCGAAATAATGATGAAGCAACTTGGCATTAAATATTCCCGTGACTTACGAGATCCCTTTTGACAGTTGATACAAAATTTACACTGCCTTCAAGACGAACTACAACTTTAAACAACAGTTAACCTGCAAACGATCGAATATACAAACTCAATTATATAAATTTCTCCAAAATAAAAGCCCCTTGTAGTTGCCCCCTCTTAAAATATCTAACTTGGTTTTCATTTCATAATCCAATGCCGGTCAGTAGTAGTACATTTCTATCTACAATAACAAAAACATGAAAGCAAACATAGTAGTGGAAGCAGCACCACTAATTAGTGCGCCTAATAATCAAGGATTCGTCGTCCCAACTGGAATTTTCCATAAGTGCTAAACAAACAGTATAACTTTCCATAATCAAGATTCCCCCAAGAAATTCCTAAATCACCCAATCATTCCCATTATATATTTAACATCTTCTCCAAACACTCCAGTCTCCAGTCACCGAAATGTCATCACAAACATAAAAGCTCACATTCATTCACCAAGCTGTCATTTTGTTTTTATTCTTCAACCCCAGCAGCATCATCATAGCGCATACCCAGTTCTATGTAATTATTAAACATTAAATCGCACAGAGCATGGATCAATTTCTTATTTTTCTCCCTTTACATTACGACACCCGAAAATAGCTGGATTTTGCGCAACTTCCATGTTGTTATTTTGTCCAATGCTCAGAATGATGATGATGATGACGATGCTGATGCTGCTGATGGATTTTTATAGCCCCTCTCGACGACGAGATATTGAGCAACAACAAGGGGATACATACTAACGTAACCAATACCAAAAGCACAATTTTGCTTACCTATTCCGATGAAAATGAAGGCAATTTACAAGTCCAATTTACAAAAGTGAACAAGGGGAAGAAAATGGTGACAGGGAAATTAAAATATATAAAAAATTTAATTTTACAAAATTAATTTAAACACCTTCAGCTTCTCCCTGACAGCAGCTGAGTAGGTGTGCTTTGAACTCGAGCGCTCCAAACGTACCCGCCATAGATTCCCGCACTCTATGACTCCGAGCCTGAAAAACGTTGATTCGGTCAAAGCAACAATGGTCTCGCGTTTTAATTGATGGCAAATTGTTATAAATTTTATTTGTTCAGCAAGGTATAAACAGACTTAAAAGCATTATAAAACAGATTAACACGTCATAGGAATAAATTATATGCCCAAGTGTCCTTAAAACAGATTGGTAAGGATACCAAAATCTCAAATATATTCATCCAAATCAGCATTACTTTCCTCGGGAATTTCTCCAGTAGATTCTTCTGGAACCTCAGGTAAGACTTGAGCATCTTCTGAATTCGGTTGTTCCTTAGATGAGACGTGTTCGGGATTTCCTTCCGGTTTGTCAATGTTAGAGGAAGATGATTCTGGTCGCTGCGGCTGAGTTTCGGAAGGCTCTGTGGTTATCTCGGGCTTTGAGGGTGTTGCTACAGCTTCTGATTTTGTGGGATTCTCTTCATTTTCTGGGACTTGTTCAGCACTTAAGGGAGCCTCTTTCGACAGGACCAATTGATCAACTTGTTTAGCTGGCTCGATATTAGTGGGAACCTGGACGGGATTTGACTCTTTGGCTGGATACATGCTATTTTGGATCCAGGTAGGGACCATAGATGCTGGATTAACAGCGACCGTTTGCTGTTGATAGGGATTGAAGGTACCTTGCCATTGAGGAATGTTAATCACTGAACCGAAATTTGTGTTAAAAAGTTGCTGCTGGACTGCTTTCATGTTGTTCCACATCTCCATAGAATGACCAAATGTCTTCTGCCCTATTTGTGCAGCTCCGTATTGAAGTTGATAGGAAGTAGGGACGTAACTGGTTGTGGTAAATGGGAACACATTGGGAATTCCAAAATTCTTTAGCATCGACATATCTGGTGCGGAGCTAAAGCCGAGGTTTGGCATTCTGTGGTAATTTGTATTAATGAATGCAGGGGGATTGTAGGGATAGGTGTTCAGAGGGTTTAGTCGCGTTCCTTTAAGATTGGGAGACTGAATGCTTTGAGTGACGACATCTCCAGGTGGATTAGTTTCATTGGATTGTAGATGAATTCCGATTATTTGACTTGGTCCAGTTTGTAATCCATCTTGAATCCCAATAATTTGTGACCCTTGTGCTTGACCAAGAGGTTGCTGCGAAACGACGGGACCTGGAATGACACCGCCGGTGTTGGCCTGCATGATTTTGGAATTTCCACCACTTAACATGCTTTCGGTAGGGAGTCGGGAAGTGAATGTGTTCAGCTCGGAAAATCCAGAATTGGACATGCTTGAAGCATCATTACGAATGGGTGCTCCCGAATCCCCCTCGAGCGTTGCGTTCGATTCACTACCGGAGGCTGCAAGGGCTGATCCGATTGTGTAGCTTTCGGAGTATGAGTTGGAAGCGGCAAGTCGGGATTCTCCAGTGATAAGCCCTTCAGATTCTGCATTAGAAACTGATCCTGCCAGACCCACGCCCAAAGCTTGAACGGCGGTTTGCACTCTAACATCAGCTCCGGTCGCCCTTGCCCCCAAAGTTCCACTCTGAGCCTCTGAAGTAGCAAGTCCAACAGTTTGACGGTCGTCTTGAGTACTCAGCGTCTGTGTCTGTGCATTTGCCACAGCCGTGTTGGATTCACTGCCATCACGAAACTTAGAGCCGCCAATAATTATTCCAGAATGTTTCAGCTCTCGGAATCCAGAACCGTGTGCTCCCATGTATGCACCAGCAATACCCTCACCATCATTCAGTTGCGTCCCCATATAGCCAATTCCGGTAAGGGCATTCTTTTTGGTAGTGTCTCTATATAGATTACCACTTCCAAAGAGAAGATTTGGGGTCATGCCTCCATGTTGTAGGGCTTGAGTTCCAGCATAACCAAAACTGTTCACTCCTTCAGCAGTTGCAAAACTTCCAGAATGAACGTTGGAAAAGCTTGAAGTTGCTTTTGCGTCCGGGGCAGAAACGTCTATCTTCCCATCCGTTGTTCCTGCTATCCCGGAGGCTCCAGCGTATGAACCTTGATAACCTTCTATGTCCTCTTCGGTTTTCCGGCTTCCATGGTAAGTGTTCAGACTGTAGAAGGCATTGGGTGCTATTGGAGTTTCTGCAACAATGGATGAACCGGCGTTGGAAGACGGGGTTGGCGCTTCTTGCAGAGCTTCCTTTTCTGATGGTGGAGGTTCTGTAAAACATATTCAAGCGGCTCCTTAATTTCAAAGTCACACCTAAATATATATGTAATGAAATCAAGAAGTATGATTTATACCTTCATCAGCATTTTCTGTTTCCACGGGAGCACAATGAATGCTGACACAAACGAAAAAAATTGCGAACACTGCGCAGTACACTTTAAAATCCATTGCAGTTCTTTGGTTACAGGAGGCTAAAAGTCAAAGATTTACTGTCAGTGCTGACAGTGTGCGTTCAGATGTATTGGTACTTCACAGATTGAGAACAGACTGGCACACGGTACTGAGCAGGTAATTGCAGTATAGACAGAAAATGTAAGCCAAAGGCCCTGTGGAAAATAATTCAACCTGCTGTGGTTGGTCCGGTGACTTTTCTAATAATCCTACAAAATAATCCGTTTAAAATTAGACATGCACCTGGTCAGGTTGGAGCCGTCATAGCACTCGATATGCACTTGCATCCCCCTTTAACTAGTCATTTCCCAGTAACAAAGGAAGGCAGATAGTTTTTTGTTAGAACTGTCAAGTATCTTTTAAGAGTTATGGCTTATGGATTTGATCCACGGGATGCCGTCTTTGCCGTCGGCCTTCCTGGACAATGTAATTTCACCATTCCGAGTAATCTACTGCTTTACATATTCATTGGAGACAGAAAGTTATGAACATTGGCTCAGCTTTGGCTGATTGGAGGAACAACTCGCCGTGCCCATGAACACCCGATGCATAAACGTTGACA
The DNA here is from genome assembly GCA_034694225.1 of Bourletiella hortensis. Lineage (NCBI taxonomy): Eukaryota > Metazoa > Arthropoda > Collembola > Symphypleona > Bourletiellidae > Bourletiella > Bourletiella hortensis. The sequence continues at coordinate 10,215 of JAQFYD010002163.1, forward strand.
AGTGAATTGCACTATCTGGGTACACTTGACACGAGTTCTCGTGTCATGAT
>JAQFYD010002164.1:0-10260 GCA_034694225.1 Bourletiella hortensis
ATTAATATATTATTTGAAATTGTATTCCCACAGTGGAATGGTTAGTGAACATTTTTAGGTTTTTAATAAATCCTGATATTTTAACAAAAAATAGAGATTAAGTTATTTTGGCTGTGTAGCTTTTATTTGAAATAAAATTACATAAAGCAATATTAAAAGAAAATTCCATATTTTATCTAGAAATTTAAAGCTTAGAAAAAAATAAAATAATGTAAAAATTTTAGAAAAATTTTTCAATGCTTAGAAATTTTCTAAAATAATCATAAAATAAATTTTTAATAAATTGTTTTTTATGACGTGGAATTTTTGGTCAACCAATCAAATTTTTAAATAAATCGATTTATCATTAAAAAACTAAGCTACAAAGTGTTTATAGAATTTTTTAACAAAAAAATAAAGTGTTTATAGAATAAAACATAAAATATTCCGAAGAAAAAAAATACATACTATATCTTTAAAATCATTTTTTAATCTTAATTTTATGAATTATTTAAAGATAAATTGTTTACAAATTACAAACTTGTTCTTGAATATGGTATAAAAAGCATAGTAATTTTATAAAAGTATGAGATTAAAATACATTTTAATTACAATTAAAGTTGCAAGAAGTCAATTTCTCTGTTCATTGAAAGAAGAAGAGAGAAAAAGTAAATCAGATGATATCATTGAAACAGTAGAACTTGATCTACTTAGAGAAAATGCAGGTAATAGTTTTATGGTCCCTATTCGTACGGGAGATAGTGAAGTATTATATATTCCTGACACTGGCTCTGATTATATAATAACTAAAGAAGATAATGAAAATGTAGCAAGTACAGAAAAGAGTTATCACAACAAATATAATAAAGAAAAATATGGACCAGAATTTACAAGAATATTTGCAGACAAGTCTTATGCACTTGGAAGATTTCAGCAAGAAACTCTTAATTTAGCTGATAATATTGTTTCTAGATATAATATTAAGGATGTCCATCTCACTGCTACTCTTATGGTTGCTCAAGAAGATCCTGCTGGTCTTTTTTCTAAAGAAGCTAAAGGTGTATTAGGATTATCACCAGGCAATATATTAGCTCATCATTTGAATAGCTTAAGCCCAAAAGAGGTGAAAAAAATAAGACGTAAGAATCCTATAGTTATATACAAATCAAAATATGTTTCAGCTTTAATGCAACTTTTTGAAGGTGCAAGAGTAAATGAAAGAAGAATATCCTTTTATTTCAGAAAAGAGATAGAGTTAGCTAATAAACCAGAAGGCGCTTTAGTTGGACTTGGTGTTGGTGGTAAATTAATATTGGGAAAACTAGATAATAAATACTATAAAGGAAAACTAATGACATTTATAAATACATCTACACTAGGCATGCTACATATACCATATAATGGTGTTAAGCTTGAACTTAACAAAGCTCCTATAATAGATGTTTATCATACATTCTCTCAAACTTCTAATGGCGTATTGATTGATAGTGGCAATTCAGGAATCGGATTATTAAAAAGAGAATACGATGCTTTGATAAATATCATAAAAGCACATTCTCATAGAGAATCAGCGATTATTTTTAGATCTTCAGTTTTACCTTTATTACCAGACATAACTTTTTTATCCGGTTCTAAAATGATAATATTAAAGCCAGAAGATTATACAACTGTTATTAAGGGTGTTGTTGTTTTGAAAGTTGTGCAAAGTCCTGATCCTGTTCTCGGTATGCCTTTATTTTTAAGTCATGTGGTTTCATACAACCATGATAATAATCTTATTGAAATGGCTAGAAGTAGGGTAGTTGAAATTTGATTAAATTTCTCTCATTTATTATCATATAAGCCTCTTAAGGCTTGTTTTCTTTTTTAAAAAAATTACAATTAAATTCAATTTATATTGATAGTAAACTGCTTATAAATTGTAAAACACAGATTATTGAAACTTTCTCAATAGAAACATTGTCCAATGTAAAATGTAGAGACTTTCTGATCCAATTTGTCAGTAGTAGAGTTTTAAAAAGAATAATTTTGAATTCTTTCGGAAATGAAATTTTCAGAAAGAATTGAAATAATCTTTTGTGAAATTATTGAAAACTTTTAGAATAAGTATTTTATATTGTCTTATATCGCTATTGGCATATTTTTTTCAAAATTTTAGTCGATATATATTATTAAGTTTTTAATAAAAGCAACAAAAAATAGGAGATATATGAATAAATTTTGGAACCTATTATGTAAAAAATACGTTAAATACAACTATAATGTAGCTTAATTTAAAAAGACAACCTTAAATATTCTCATACTTTGTTATACCGTACTTTTAATGAATATTCTTAACAAATCAGATTAAGTGTTGTATAAATAGATGAATTAAAACCAATGTGCCTAAAGAACCTGCAATATCCTTGCCCAATTCAGAAAAGCTAAATGTTATATATGATAGACACTTTACATTCATTTCATACCTGCTTTGAGCAAATTGGACACTCACGACAGAGCTTTATAAAATATAAAAAGATTGATACACATGATACTTCTTTTTTTAAAAATGAATTAATGCATTCAGTCTCATATTTTGTAGTAGTGTCTTAAACATATTAAAAAGGGACATATGTAAAGTTTTTATATACACACTTGGTTTGACATTATGAAAAATTATTACTTTTGAAAAAGATAATGATAATAATTGGAGAGACATTCAAGCTATGAATGACTGTTTTGTTAGAATAAGGGTGCGCTCTACGTACACATGCAATTATGCTTCAATTTATTAAAAGCTAACCTAGCTGGCAAAAGTTTAATTACCAACGAGTTTTTTCTGAAATCTGATTTTATATAATAAAGATTTATTTTGTAAGAACAACACAATAAAAAATTAATTGTTATTGGTTATTTATTATTTATTTTAACAAAGTTAGATTTTAAAGACATTGATTATAATTCTAGCACTATGTTTAATTTTGTTTATAAATGGTTGTTGATGCAACTTGAAAAATTAAGTCTAGGATAAGTATCCATCGAGATACAAGATAATTAAACCTCATCAGCTAGTATTGAGAGGGTATTTTATAATTTGGTTTAGTTGACCTTTTTTAAAGAAAAAGAACTATTTATTTAATTCACCCAAAATATGATATTTTATTTTCAACATGAAGGCTTCTAATTCAAAAAAGAGAAGGTTTTGATAGCCCAGGTATTTTTGTATCTGAAGAAATATTGAATAAAATCATTTTTAAGTAATAAATGCTGTTCAACTCAAACTCACACATCAGAAACGGGTACGATTATTCTTTAAGTTTGAAACTAAATTCTGAATAACAAAATTAATTTTTTGATAATTTTTAAACATAAATAGACTTTTTAAAATATGAATAATCGAAGATTTTTAGTTTTAGAGTTTAATCTTTTCTCTATGATTTAAATAATAAATTTGAGCAAATTTCAATTTTTTCGTTTCAACATTTTATCTTGATTGGAAAAAACAAAATCAATTAAAAACTGTAAATAAATCAATAATATGAAGTAGTTAATCATTTTTAATACCTGTGTAAAAAGCTTTTAACTAAAAATCATTTTATTTTGATGCAATATAAATTTCCAACCAAAAAACGTGAAAGAATTTGAAATTTCCGAAATATTGAAACAAGCTTTTATTTTTCCGAAATTTTTAAACAGTAGTCAGTAGTTTTATAAAAATACTAAATAAGTACCTTTCAAAAGCTTTACCTAAGTTTTTTTTGTGATATTTCAACCTTTAAACAATTAAAAGATATGAATCATTATAAAGTGCTATTGTTATTTCATTCATAGATTACAGGTTGCAATAATATTAAATTCAATTGTAAAGAACTAAAGTGCCACTATTTTTCAAACCGTATTTTCACCTAACTTTTTGGCGCCATTGAATAATAAGGAGATACCTTATAGAATATTTGATAAATTGATGTTGCGAATTATATAAGTTAGGTATAATATTGAAGAAAATTAATATTTACAGTGGCGTAACGTGCAATTCTGGCGCCCTTGGCGCACGTAGTAAAATTATTCGAAATGCCACTCCTACATATTAGAATATGATTAAAAAATTTACATTCAAAATTTTCAAGTAATATATTTAAATATATAATATTTTTAAGGGCTATTTGAGCAAAAAATGCAACACTATCTTGCGCAAATAACATAAAATTCCCATTTATCTAATTTTTTGCTCAAATTTAATTCAAACTTTAATTTAGTTTTTATCTGAAATATGTTGCGTTTTAATTGAAATCATATTTGTGAGATATAATTAGAGCTCAAACAAAAAAGCAGAAACATTGACAAATGGGGACCAAAAAAAGACAGATCTGTCAAACGTCATTATGACTAAAATCAAAAACATATTTTTATTAAGTAAAAATGGGGTATCCTATAAATAATCACTGGTGTAAATCTAGTAAAAAATGTTAAACCAAGACAAATATCTGGGGTTTTTAATGGATTGTAAATTATTTTTGTTTATTAAAAAAGAAACAGTTACCTACTAACGCCAATATTAATTATTAGTTTTTTATTAATATGGTACTTTTCATTTTAAAAAGATAGTTTTTTATTGTAAATTTATATAATAGCCAAAAATAGAACTAAAAGATTGATTTAACTGAAACATAATATATATAGAATTTTTGTACTACCTTTGTAAAAACTGTATTATTTTTATTCATATAGACATTTTTAATCAATACTATTTAACCTTGAATACTTATTCAATTTTAGATATCTATTGTTGAAAATTTAAACATGTATTGTAGGGACAATATCAAATACAAAAGTTTCACTCGTTGTTAATTTTAATAATTTCTTGCCATCTAAACATGCCATATTCTTTTTTGTACAAATATTCAATATCGGGTGTAGTGGAATTTGTTTCAGAAACTGTGTTTTTGAAATGAAAACTGCCATATGTCTATATCCTTAAAAGATGTTTATTTATAGTGCCTTAAGTAGCTCAAGATTTTAATTTTAATTTAGAGTAAGTTTATTTTTTAAAAAGTAAATTTTATAGTCATTATTAGCCACATTAAGCCTAAAAAATCTTTTTTTATTGTTTTTTAAGTTCTCAATAGAAGAAAATATTCATATTTTAACCAAATTTTAAGGGTTTAATAAGTTTCATAAAGAGCATACTCTCTATAAAAGAACTCTTAGATTCTCCAATACATAAACAATTTAATTATATGATTTAATACAGATATATTCAGCTATTTTTCAACTTTTATTTGCATAAATTCACCTATATTTATTTATAACAGAATGCAAATTATACAATTTCAGTATGTTTTTTGGCTTTTGGCTGCAATTTTTGTGCATTTTGCCTCCCTAAATTATTTAAATATTCTCAAAAAATTTGTTTCATTTCGGCGCCCTTGGCGGTTCGCCACAATCGTCAAGTGGACCCTACGTTACTGTATGCATGTAATACAAAAACTTATAAATACTTGGCTATATTTATTATTCATATGAGGTGTATTTATGGCGTTGGCAATTTTCTTACAATGATTTTGCAGAATTAATTTTTAAATAAATTGATTTTCACTAAAAAAATCGAAATAGTTTTAAAAATTTGTATAACTCTTTAATCGTAATACAAAAATTAAATATGAGAATGTCTAAAAATAAAATTGTTTAATCGAGATCAAACAACAATGTATAAAGACTTTAATACAATTCAAATAAATATTTTACCAAAAATAATAAATTTAAGACATCAATTCTGCTTTAAACAAGCTCTTATTAATAAAAGAATTTGAAAAATAAATTTATTATAAATAGTTTGTTATAATAAAATATAAGCCAATTACCAAACCAATAAGAATGATTGAAACCGACATACAAATGATCACTTCATTAATCTTTGTTTTATTTTTTTCATCATTTCCATCATCTTTAGTCCCAGATGGATTAATGATATTTGGAGCAAAACTTCCATCAATCGCATTTCCAGAAGATTGTCCGGAATTTTGATTATTTCCTGTATTAATTCTAGCTCGAGTAGATTCTTCAACCTTTGGGATATGGCTTAAATCAGTTTCATCTTCAGAAGCTTCCTTTCCTTTAGGAGTATTGCCCAAATAACCTGCATCAGTAGATTCCTGTCCAGTGTTTGGGATATGGATTACATCTTTCGTATCTCCGTGAAATCTTTGGTCCTTTGTAGTATCGCTTTCAATTTCTACTTCTGAATCTGAAATTCCATTATTTGAATTATTGTCTTCACCTTTTACAGATCCAGATGATTTTTTAGGAAGGGCATTTTTATAGCCCAAGTGTAACAAAAATTTAATCAAATTAGGACTAAATGGAGAATACTTCCACTCTTGATGTTCTTCAGATTGTTTTGCATAATCGTTTACTCTTTTTATATAATCAATTCCTTTTGAACTGCTACTATACATTAAAAGATCTATGCTATATTTGTGTAGCTCGGAAAAGTGGGACATTGTCCTACCAGGCTTATAGTTTTTAAACGAAGTTTCCATTTCTAATTTTATATCTTCATTTCCATCAGGTATTTTTAATATTACATTTGATTCTGTAGTAAATAAACTATTTAATTTTTTAATATCTTCATTTTCCAATACTCTTGAATCTGTATAGAAATTCTCTTCTATTAAGTCATTAAACAAATTTGATTTGTTTAATCTATCAACGAAATCAGTTAATTTTTCATTATCTTTAGTGTACAAATATTTGAATAAAATAGAATTTAGAAACATATTGAACTTAGAGTCGTCATTAAAATCAGCAATTGGAGTTGCAATATTCCCTTTAAAAATTAGAAGGGCTGAAAAGCCTAATCCATGAAATATTTCATGACAAATACTAGTCAAAAGGTCAAATTTTTCTTCAATAGCTTCATTCTTATTTAATCTGAAATCTAATGTAGGATTTATTCGCAAATCAAAGTCATAATCAATATACTCTCCGTCATTGTACAACTGTTTATGTAACATTTGAGGTATTAAAAACCCTTCTTCATTCTTGTCCGAAAGGTAGTTTGCATAAGCATAGGCAAGAGATTTGGGGCTGAGATTTTCATCAAAATTATTATTGCATATTAAATTTATCTTGATACCATCTAATACGATTAATTCACTTAATAAATCAATGGCTTCTATAACAACTTTTTCAACATTAATACATCTTTCACTAATATCAGTACCAAAGCTACGGTTAATGGTTATTTTGTCGTTTATATTGTTGATTTCATTAGAATTCGTGTTTTTGATTAAAAATAGTACACGTATAAAGTTCATTTATTTATTTTTTGATTTTTTGTTATTTATATTATTTTTATAAGCATTTATATCGATGAATTTTCAACCAAAAATACCCCTACACTTTAAATCTCAACCAATTTAAAATTCTAAAATATTCTTATTTTTTTTAAAAAAAATTTCTTGTTTTAATAATTTATAATAAAGACTTTTTAATTTAATGTATGCTTTAGTATTTCGAAAAATGATTAGAATTACACGAAAGTTTTTTTGTAAACCCAAGCTTTCAAAAACATAATTTTTTACTTTGATGATAGCAAAAAGTTAAATAAAAATCTTTTGATTAATAAATAGAGTAAACAAGTTTTAAAATTTTTATAAGCTTCCTAACTGAAAAGTAAAAATAATTAATTCGAGAACTAAAGTAATGCTATTTCTATAAAGAGCTTTGGAGTTTATATTTTGTTAAAAATCAGAATTTAATTAAAAAATGTAAAAAAGTTTTATTAACATTTCAGATTAGCTGATTCAGTTTTAATTAATATATATCGAGTGATATAAATATACTGTATTATAAGTATTTGTTTCATTACAATACTTTATAGAATTTCTAACAGTCATAAATTCTTAGAATTTGAGGATTTTTTGTTTATAGTTTTCTTATTCAACTTAGGCCCTATTTACCTATATAAAGTTAGTCTATTTAATCATTTATTCTCTTTGTTTATAAAATTACATAGAAAAATCCATTCTGAGTACAATAGATTTATGATTACCTTGCAAGCTCAATTTGATACTATTTGCATTCCCTTTCTTAAATTTCATACCTTGATTATATGATTTACAATACTAATTTATCCAATATTTAATAATGTATCTCCTTATCTTCTAATGGCATTAAAAAGATGGTTTAAAGCTTTTTGAAAAATATTAGATATTTCTTATCTATTCAAATTAAAATTCTATTTGGTGATAAAGAGATTTTGTTTCTTGAAAATGTTTAGAGAAATCACTTAATAAAAGTACAAATAAAACTAGAGTAATTTATTTGACTGAATAATTTGATCAATTACGCGATTAAATAAAAACTAAAAACAAATGTTAATACTGAATTAAGTTAACTAAAAATAAGTATTGCAGTGCAAACAAAAGTTTGTATAACACAAAATAGTGATAAATACCTTTACCAAAACTAACACTATTATATAAATAGAAACATTTCCTTATTCTAGAAGAACAAGGGTTCATTATTGCAATATAGTGTAATTTATTGTTTTAAATCAAGAACATATTTTTTGAAAAATAACTTTATTGAAAGATAAAAAATACAGTAATAATTTATAGGATGATCAGAGCATCATTTTGAAACGTATAATATCCTAGTAACTCATATAGTAATATTTATTATTCACTAGTATTTCTAGCCTTTATTCTTCCAAAATCTTATTATATAATTTTGAAAAATTTCACTATATTCCAAACGATTTAGTTCTTAAAATTAAATGTTATAAAAACATACTTTAAGTTTAGAGTTAACAACATTCATTCATATATATTAGTATAGTGTTTCTTGTCGGCACCAAAAACTTAAGCACATTGGTGTTCAAAATTAAGGGCCTTTTGTGGCCTAACTTTTTTATTATTAAAAATCAATATCAAGTTTGTATGAATATCAATGATTAAAAGAAATATATCTCTGCATAAGAAAAAAGCAAAAGTATACTATAAGGAAAACCTTGTATTTTTTAATATTATGCTATAGGCCCACAAAAAGGTTTACCAAACATTTATCATTTTATAAATTGTATATGAAAATTAAAAATCAAAAAATTTGGTATAGATTTTAAAGTTTTTAATGTTATAAAACATCAATTTTTTCTGTCTATTTTTTCATATTAAAAACAGCAAAAACTTATAAAACAACATTAAATATGTTGTATTGTATGCTTCGCCATACACGGAATTTTTCGGAAATTGCTCTCGTCCGAAAATGGTTAAAAAATAATCTTATAAATTGAACCCATATAATTTACGATTAAATGAAAGAGTTCTACACCAAAATTCTAATCACTTGGTAGAAGAAAATTTAGCAAAATGTCAACATCAGTAATAATTCACTGTTTCGTCACCAATGGAGGCCATTTTTAAATTTTATTAAATTCAATATTAAAAATAATAAAATTCCCAAAAGCGTAATTATTCAATAATAAATATATTTTATTTTTTGCTTTAAATATCCTTAATATCTTGAGAATAATAGCCAAAAATGTGCACTAAATTTCTAACAGTACAGTAGCATTTTATAAATCATTAATTACAACCAGTTAAACAAGAGAAAAACTACGTTTAGTACGCCTGTAAAACCAGTAGAAAAAGATTTAATACGTGTATTAAACCCAATTGAAAAACAAAACAATAACCAGCATTTTAAAAAGCTAAAAACCAAACTTGAAACCCCAATAACTCTCTACAATACCAAAACAGATAAGTAAAAACTTTTTTTAACCAAAAACAATGACTTGGTGCCCCAAATCAAGTCTTGTCTATATTTTACTGTATAGATAATTGAAATTTGTACATAAAATGTTTTTATTATAAACTCTCTTTATATGCGTACTCAATACTGTAGCTTATTTTTACAAAAACAACAGTAATAAAAAAGGAGAAAATAATACATATTAATATCCAATTTTGAACACTATTTTTTACATATTTATTAAAAGTTTTTTTAAACTATAAATAAATAAAGACCATCCTTCGTCAAATATTTAGAGAATAGATATAAATATATTTTGATAAATTTTTATATATTTTAAAATAATTTATATTTTAATTCATAATGAGCTTTACCAGATTTATGATGTGTCATTTTTGTATCTTTGTTATTTGTGAAATAATTAACTCTAACTCAGATACAACAAAACAAGATAATTCAATCATCTGACAAATACTACTCTGTTCCGAAATAAGTGTCCACATTGGGTTTTTGATTAAAAATAAACTCAATTTTGATGATTTTAAAAAT
>JAQFYD010002165.1:0-10258 GCA_034694225.1 Bourletiella hortensis
AATTTTCAAATTCGGGCGTTGAGCATGCAGGAGGGTAACGAATGGATTCCACCCGGTCCCAGATTTTTCCCGGGTATATATTGGAACCTGATGGTGCATGGAGAACAGTGACCTACGTTGCCGACTACGATGGGCTCCGTGCTTGCTAATGTTCACCATACTGATTAAGAGCAGTGTGCATTTGGCGGCCATGCAAGCTTTGTTCGTGGCTGGCTCTGGCTTAAATCGTAATATCAGCACAGAAGTCACGCTGCAAGCGTAGTCTAGTCTGTTCCGTGTTCGATGTACCCCCTACAAAAATTTTGACGGTGACCAGCATTCTCCCCTTCACGTCACCGGAAAATTAATGCAACCGCGCACAGCACCATGTTTTCTGTCTTAGATACAAGCTACAGACAAGGCGGCGCTTCTCCACACTAAATTCACTCTCCCTGACTGCCGCAGGCCACAGTAGCCGGGTTCAGAGCCCACTAGACCCCGAAGATTCCATAGAGCGCGTGAGGAATGTTCCAAGTGAGAATGGATAAGGCTCCAAGTTCTCCTTTTCAAAAAAATTAATTTTTTACTCCAGTAAACGGGCCTATGCGCACCAATAAACCATGTAGCATATGGTTTTCGAGGTCGCTCTACACGATGGTGCCATTGCCATTTCCATAGCTCGGAACCATCTCGCGTACTTTGCTCGTGAGTCAATCAGGAAAAATTTTCCTGTACTTAATAAATGAAGCAAAATTTGGCGACTTCCTTTAGTTTAACGACCACCAACCGTTGTTTAGACGCGGAAGAAAAACTGATAGACGGATAGATGTGGTAGTGACTTCAACATTAATGCATTTTCCATGTGATGAAATACAGTTGGAACAGACATGGAGCTTTAAACAGCGGTCAACACATTACTGTTGCATGGGGAATGGGAAGATAATGTTTACTATTTAAATAGCCACGGACCAGCGAAGCATTGTTTTACCAGAGGTCATTTTAATTATATTTCAATTTCGCAAAAATATACACACGCAATTGTTCTGCGTCGGTCAGTCTTCACCGTTCCTGATTTTGCGCAGATACAGGCTTTATGGTGTGTAATGGCACACAGCAATATAAGAACTCTGGATATCAGTCTTGTTTTAGTTTCACGCATTTTTAACGATCATACGACTTATTAAAATTGGCAGTTGCTTTAACGCGTTTCTCATTGCAAGTAAAATCAAGCGAAGCTGATTGACGGAGGAGAGATGTCGACGCTACTTACAGTCACATGAGTCAACAGCAGCCACGAGCCGGTCATAATAATTCCGTAAAAGAAGTCTGTTCAAGGACAATCTTATTACTCCTTCGAGCTTTGTCGCTGTGTTTTCCATATGACATCATGCGAAAGGATGTGATGATCACATCCTCTTACACTGAAACTTCGATATAACGGATCGTCAACGGACCGCCAAATTTGGTACGTTATTTCGGACGTACGTTATATCTGACGTATTTTACAGTGTAGGCGTTACAAACGGGCTGAAAATGTGGTCCGTTATATCGACGCGTACGTTATTCGGTAGTCCGTCTTATCGAAGTTTGAGTGTATGTCTCATGAGAAGCTAGTGAGCAGTGAATTCACTGGAAGGATAAGTAGGTCTCAATTAATTGTTAGCTCCAGCTAACAATTATTTATTAGCCACTATTGTGCAGGGGCAGAGTAGTATTTTGATTGCATGAAAATTCTCTCTGCTGTTAGCCATCAGTTCTGTCAACCAGATTTTTGCGTTTGTTTGCATCTGAATCTTGCAAAGTTTTTCCACTGTTTCCCCCAACCGTGACGGGCTTTCTCTGCCAAACATTAAATTATTCTGTCAGGACCGAAAAATAAATCAATCATGGACACACAAAAAACTCTTTGCTGCCTCGTGTTGATATCTATAGTTTCATTGACGTCTGTACAGGGCTTGTCTGATTGCGCACGAGATTCGCAGACATGTTCCAATGAATTAGAAAATCATCAAACGGAAACGATGCGGGCTTTGAAACAAATTTTCAGTGACGAACAGATGTGTACGTCCTCCCAAAATGACGCTTCTGTTAAACGGAGATTCAGAGAATATGATACACGATTCAAAGCATTCATTGCAGGTAAATTACTACTGGCTCTTGTTTTATGTAAAAAGTGCGGATTCCTGGGACCTATTTCATAAAACTTACCGCCTGTAATTACCGCCAAAATTCGACAGAATGTCAACTGTCACAGGTTTTTTCTGTTTCATAAAACAATTTACAGATTACATTTACAGATTGATTCCGTTGAGTTACACTGACACACTGTTCTATGAAACAGAATGATTGTAAGCTGTAATTACAGAAAATAATGACAGACTGTCAACTGTCACCCGGTAATTTTTATGAAACAGGCCCCTGGCAGTCTGAAAATTGTTTGAAAACGTATAGCATGCAAAAAATATCATTCTTTACGGCCCATTTATCATAAGCGTTTTCGTGTTTTCAAGTTCTGACAGCATCGGAAGGTCAGAAAAAGTCAGCTTATGTCCCCTATCCTGCACTTTTTCCTAAGCTGGACACACCCGTGAGTTTCTCCTGCAAATCCTATGGACAACCGTTGAAATTATGTTTGTGGCAAAGAACCCAAAATGGACAGCGTGAAGTTACCATTGTTGATCAACAAGTTATCCAGAAGGGTGGTCAAACTTCTAGGAAAGGAATCATTTCCGTGGGAGGAGATGCTGGGAAATGCACCCTTAATATTCAGTCCGTGGCAGCGAGCCATTTTGGACTATGGAAATGCACCCTTGTGTCCGAAAATGGAAATATTTACACTGGAGAACTGAGCGTTATGGAATGTAATTGAAAATACGTAAAATTCACATTCTTTTCAAAGCACCCAGGCACTGATTTTTTCTGATTTTCAGACCTTCCACTCCCAGAAATGCAACCAAAGATTTACTTTGTAACTTGGGCAGGACTGGTTAGTAGTTACGGCTTGGGAAACTATCGAGTGGAAACTGTCATAAGTTTGGGCGATAGTTTGCGGGCCATAACCTACGATTCCTGGGCGGACAAAATTTATTGGTCCAGCACCTTCACAATTTATCGAGCCCGGAGGAACGGAGCTGGAAGGGAGAGTGTTCTGACGACATACAAAGAAGGATGCAAGTCACTTATTCAATCATTTTAGGTCAAGCTTTGCAACTTTATAATTTCATTTCCCAATTATTGCAGATAATAAAATTTATGGATTGGCCTTCGACTGGATCGCTGGGAATATTTTTGTAGCCACGTGGGGAGGCTACATACTGGCCTGCACCGCAGGATATGCTCCACAGTTCGTGTGTTCGCACGTACTCAGTGGCGAAGGGACCATTCAGGGAATTGCTGTGAACCCGGTCGAAGGGTAAATTGTGATTTTTCCAAATTTTTCACCTTTCAGTCGTATCATAATAGTTTTCTCTCTTTATTCGTAGAAAAATCTACTGGACAAGTTATTCATACGGGGCGATTTACAGAGCTGAGATGGATGGACAGAACAAGGAAAAAATTGTTTCGGGCTTACGAGATCCCTATGGCGTTGCCATTGACTTCCAAAGAAATCTTCTTTACTGGACAGATGAGAATAATTTCAGAATCCAATCAAGCTATCTAAGTGGATATCACGTTCAAACAGCCCAGCAACTCTCGTACGGCGCGAACCCTTTTGGAGTGACTGTGGCTGAGGATCGGATCTACTGGAGCACTTGGGGATCAAAGAAGCTTCAGAGTATGGATACAAGTTGGTCCAACGTCCAGACACACTACACGGGCAGCTCGGAGCAACACATTGCCCACATAGCGTTCGTGGGCAATATGAGCTATTTGCCCCGAGACCAGAGGGCAAATCACTGCGCGGGACAAGAATGTTCTAAAGTTTGTGTCTTGACCTCCAGCTCATTTCGCTGTTTATACTAAAGAAAGAGAGTCAGGTCCCGTAGTAAGTATAGCATGCAAAATATTTTAGTAATTAGGATGCATTATGCCAAATAAAATTAACAAGCTTATGAAATAGTTTCTTTAGGCTTCAAGATGGGCAATATGGCGTTGCAATCTGGGATTTTCTAAGAACCAGTGCATAGCATTCATATTTCGTTGCAGTTTCAAGCCATCCCCATAATCATATTTGATAATCATAATAATCCTAATAATCATATACTCGATTTTCTTGTCGTTCACGTTCCTGGAAAGTTTTCACGCAACCGCTGGTTACTCCCGTTACTGAATACGTGGCCAAGTTTGGGCAACTTACTTGATTTCCTAAATTCCGAGTTTAGCTCTCTAAGATTAGAAAATTGGTTTGACCAAACACGAGCTCCCACACCAGTAGCCATGATGATAATTGCAGGCGTAAACTAATGTTTATCAAAAATCAAAAGTAAAAAGAAACAAAAGTATGAGTATAACAAATCCTCAGAATGACAGCAGTAGTATCAGCTGACTCAGAACTTCATCCCAAATGACGACAGAAATCCTAAACGAAAAATTGGTGAAAGTTCCAACAGGAAACTTAAGGACTTGCATTGCTCTTGCCCGCTTCAAGGCTTTGACTTTCTCAATCCTTGGCAGCTGCTTCAGATGTTCAGCTTCATAATTTCGCAAGGTTCGCAGCAAGACATCTTCGGATGCTCTTACAACCAGCACTGCGTCGTAAGATGTCCAGAAGATATTAAGCATGAGCACAGCCGCAATAAACGGAAACATCATGTAGAGGTACAGTGGCAGCAGGTGTGAGTATCTTATCGTCGCATATGATGCTGCCAGGACGCCCGTAACCATTCCAAACACTACTGGTACAACTGCAAACCGAATCCAGCCCTGCACAATACGCAAATGAAGCTCCACGCAGATGTACAGCCGTTCAACTGCAGCCCGCGATTCCATATCAACGACAGGAACTTTGCTACAGAATTAAAGCAGCATGAGCATAAGTTCAAGTTATAAAATTTTAAACGCAAAATTTTACAAATATCTCACCCCAGTTCCCTCAAGACCATCTGAAAGACTCCAAGGCTCACACAGCCAATCGCACCTCCAAAACAAGCCAGAACCACCGGCCCAAAGTACGTGAATATTTCCAATGGGAAGAAAAGCAGTTGCAAAACCACTGGCGAAAGGATATCTTCTGATAAAATCCCGGCAAGTTGCAATGTTGGTAACAAAAATGTCGGCAGATTTGAAAATATCAAGCTAGCCAACGAACTCACGCAAGTTATTCCCATATCAACCAGCACGATGTTGATCAGTCTGAGCGACACGGAGAGGTCGTCAAACGGTCTCAGTGAAGTCTTTTCGCCTCGTTCGCTCCGTACTTTCTTCACGCAGGACAGAATGTAAGCCCAGCTATTTAAAAGGTCGATGGCATCCCTTGATTTTACTAAAACACTTAAAGAGGCACAGAATGAAGCAAAATAAATGCTGAAGGCTAAAACGGACACAAAGCTCCCAACACCGGAAACTTTTTCTGATGATATTTTATACGCGGCAGCCCACAATTTATGAAACCCTGAGCAAATTAACAGAACCAGCACAAGGTAATGCCCCAGTCTATTGGGGAGGTCTGATCTAACATAGTGCCCATTAAGAAGGCGATTAAATGCCACCAGCCGTAGCTTCTCACAGGATTTAAACAACAAATCAAAGCATTTACGACCAACTGAAAATACAGTGGAATATGGCACACCATAATATCTTCCTTCAATTTTAGATTAAATTTGCAGCCTTCTAACATTTTCGGGTTCTGATATTTCTGGCTCAATTCTACGATTCTGTCGCTTGAAATACGTGTGACTCTTCAGTTTTTGGCAAAACATTTTTGCGTATGCTGAAAGTTACTAATGTTGGAGCAGCAGCTTCTTTATGGTGAGACTATATTCTCTGAATGTTAAAATATTTTCAAAGCGTGGCGTAGAGCCCATCGATTTCCACATAATACAACTAGGTTATTCATTATGTCCATGGATTAAAAGGAGGAGCCCGTCAAGTCAATCAAAAAAACTTTACCTGTATTTGAATCCGCAAAGCTTCCCAACTTCCTTTTATTTACGACCACCAGCAGTAGTTAAGACACGGAAGAAGGACTCATGGCCACTATAGTGACTTAGCCATTAATTCGGTTTCAATGTAATGAAATGAAGTCGGTATATAGATTTGGAGCTTCTAACAACTGCTGTCAAAACATTTCCTTTGTATGGAAAATGGAAAGATAACGTTTATTATTTTAATAGCAACAGACCAGTAAAACACTGTGCCAGCGTCGCAAATTTCAATTATAAATGTAGCACGGCCTTATATACTTAAATACGCTTCGTAAACAGACACGTTGACGGTGGGGCAGTTTTGCACACATTTCGCTAGTCGCTAGTGTTCTGAACCACCGGTGAAAGCAAATCCGTCATCATATTACATGACGTCTGACTTTCTCCATCCTCAAACGTGAGATGAACTTAAACCCAATCCCGAGTTAGATAATTTACTTGGTGCAAAATTCTCGCAAAAATATATTTGTCCTGTGTCGCTCAGTCTTCATCCGTGTCAAATGCTATGTGTTTACAGAAGCTCATCTATGATGGTGTCATGAACTGAGCGGCCAATGAGATCAGAGAATAACGGTGGACGCCGTTACCTCTGGCGGCATTATTTGAAAATGAGCATGCCGTTGTACCGTGACCGTGAGTGAGTGCCGTCAGAATTCTTATCAGCATTGCGTAGATATTCTACATCATTATATTATTGCGCAGTCGAACCCTTAAAATAATTCTTTGTAGAATAATTCACCGTGAACAATAGCTAATTGCTAGAACCTGGTACATCTGAAATCCAGGAAAATGGAGGAAACTGACGAAGTAACCAAAACGAAGAAACCATGCTTAGAGGTCCATCAAAATGCACCAGCCGCTATCGGAAAAGCCTTGCAGAACTACGCAGTAAGACATTTGAATTAAAACTTCCTTTTCAAACGGAACATTAATCAGTAATGAAACACTTTTGTGTGTTTGAAGGTTTTAGGAGGAATTGTGAGAAATTTCAAGTCCATTGAAGCACTGAAGAAATTCCGATCACTCAACCAGAAATGTTTTGAAGTTGGAAAAAAGGCTTTGCTTGATACCGAAAAGGGTAGTGAACATCTTCAGGGTGAGCTCGAATTGAATTCCACAATGACTGAAGAGCAAAAGGAATATTTACTTTGCCATGGAAGTGATGCTAGAAGGGTGAGCCTTAACTTCGGAGCAGTTACTAAGGAATCGGTGGAAGACATTCGCAAAATTATTTTTAGTGGCCTGAAGAACATGGATGTACTGGTCCTTCGGTTTACTGCAGATTGGCGATTGAACGACTGGATGAATGATCCGACATTACTGTTCCAACAAACTGATGTATTGCGTAGTCTCCGGTCCATTCACCTGCCGCTGCGAAGTCAAATGGAGAACAAAGATGCTAAAGCGTATACTGTATTTATTGTACACGTGATGCCACAGTTTGTTCGACAGCTGTTCTCAATTGCTGTGAGTTTGGAAGAAATTTACAACGTGGATGAGTGTCTACTTTTCGCAATTAATGATTCAAAGATGGCCGAAGCTGTAAAGTCGCTGTCTGTCCCGGTCCCCCTCATTGGGGAAGGAGAACATGATGAAGAGAATGAGTCAAGACAAGAAGACATTGTAGCCTTTGCCAGCTCCAATCCAAAACTGTCAAAATTATCTTTGCACGAGCTTAATGTCGAAGATGGCAACGTAAAGGCCATATTGGAGTCAAGCAACGGAACTCTACGGGAAATCAAAATTCCCTACGACCGCTCCTTCGCCTTGGACGATGAGGAGGCAAAAGAAGATTTTCCAGTGCTTCCGTTGATAATGAGTACGGATTTTTTCACGGTGATTAAACTTCACCAATGTGTTGGAGCTCAACAGTTCGGCCTGTCATTCCCAAATTTGGAAAAAGTTAAAGTCAATGCTAACGGGTGGAGATACTTACAGGAGTTTCCTTTCAGAGGGACGTTCCCCACTGTGCGGTCTCTTTTCATGAACTTTGACCCAGGAACTACCGCCTGTAATTTAATGAACTGCCTACTGAAAATGTTCCCATCCGTAGAATCTGTGACAATTAACTGGCAAGAGTTTTCAAAGAACTGGACTATAAACGCTAAAGTGTGGAACTATCTCCCGAAGCAAGTCCGACGCATACGTCTTTACAATTTCAGTCTTGATAAATATGAAAATTACGGGTTAGACCGGCTTCTCACAGGAGTCCCGAAACCCATGTGCAAAGATTTGCAAAAATTGAAGAAAGATGCCATTGATTTCGATCGCCTAAGAACCAAGCCCAGTATTTCATCCTTGGAAGGTAGGTTCATTATGTGTCAATCAGGTTCAATTTTCATAATCATTCTCAATATTTATGATTCTTTTCTTGCAGATTTGAAGTCGCTGAAGTTATACGTGGTGGGAGATTTTAAGCTGAAAGACGCTCGGACCAGGAACTATTTGTCTCAACTTTCACTTTGGGGCGCACTGGATCACTTGCCTGGTTTCAAATTGGAATTTGTTTTACCTCAAGACCTTGTTCGTGATGACAACTTGAGCGAAGGTAAGGCATTTCATTGCAGTACAGTAAATTACTTCAAGTAATTACGGAACGAATTGGTATTTTGGTAATCTTGTCTTATTGTTCCCAAAGTCAAGCTCCTGCTCCAGCCCGTGGCCAAAGTTTGCAGCGTTTCGTTTTACAAGAGGAAGCAAAAGTGATCAAAAGATACTGATTTTCGTGATAGCAAGACGTTTGTAGCTGGCCATAAATGAATTTTGGATGTTAGCGATATTTTAATGCCAGGAATTTTTATGTAATTTTTTTCCTAACATCTCGAAGTAACTGAAGACCACTTTTAGTCGGAGAGACAGCAGTTGAAGGAAAAGTAATTATTATGAGAACAACTAATGTTTTTTTATAAATTTAAAAACTTTGTCCAACAAATGTACGCGCAGTCGTCACTCTTTTGGCATAGTAATAAATTTTACATGATATTTAATCCTAAAAAAGCAGTTGAAGCAGTTCGTTTAGTGATCAGAACACATTAGGCACGCGTATACAAATGTTGTTAAGTTTCGAGTTTGAAAGTAAGCAGCGAGCATGGACTTTAATTAGGAACTAATTTCAAGCCGTTGCAGAACTAAATTTATTTTACAGAGTAGTAGCTTTTACACTACTCCCTCACAGTCACACAAATCTCATAAATGCGAAGAGGAACTCTGCTCGTGGGCACACGACCACATGCAAATACTGTGGAATGCGCCACACCGTAATATCTCCCTTCTGCTTTGGATTCACGTTGCTACCTCATGACATTTTTAGGGTTGGATATTCCCGGTTGAATTCTACGATTCCATCACTTCAAGAATAGGCGACTTTTCAGTATTTGGCAAAACATTTGTGCGTGGTATGAAAGTTCCTAATGTTGAATCATTAGCTTCTCTATGGTGCGACTACGTTCTCTGAATGCCAAAGCATTCTATTATAGAATGCATGACGTAATAGAATCCATGGATTTTCACATAAATACAACTAACTTCGTTGTACCAAGTTATGAATTATTCGAGTGGATTAAAAGAAGGAACTGATTAAGTCAATCAAAAAACTTTACTGGTATATAAAGCCGGAAACCTTACCAACTTCCTGATATTTAACTATCACCATAACAGTAGTTTAGACATGGAAGAAAGACCCACAGCTGCTGTAGTGACTTAGCCATTGATTTATTTTCCATGTAATGAAATAAAGTCCCAATAGACGTGGCGTTTCTTACAACTGTCAAAACAATACTTTTGTCAGTGTCGCCAATTTCAATTATAAATGTAGCACAGCAGCATTCACTCTTAAATGAATACGCCTATATACATATATAATTATACCTACGTAAAACAGGGATAATGACGGTACGGCAGTTTTGCACACTTTTCTCCCGTGCTCTGTATGTAAATGCATCATGTACATCACGTTCGGCTTTGTCCATGCTCAAACATGGAATCATAATAACTGACAGTTAAACCCAAGTCAGCATTAGATAGTTTGACAGAAAACTTGTGGCAAAATGGTGAGATCTTCGTCGACCCATCTGTTAACGTACCAAATGCTGCGTCTGCGCAGGTTCTCCTGAGGTGTGTAGCTGAGCGACCAATGGGATCAGAGGATGATCACGGACGCCATTACGCCTGGCGGCGTTAGAAGGCGAGCGTGCTGA
>JAQFYD010002166.1:0-10258 GCA_034694225.1 Bourletiella hortensis
AGCTTCCTGCATGAAACTGATTGGACAGCACTAAAATAAACTCAATGAACTGCTCCCTCCGTGCACCGCATATGCCGTATACAAAGGAATAATCGTAAAAGAAGGAATGAGATTATCCCATTTAGTTTCCTCACTGTCATTAAGCCCACGCGTACTGATTTGTCAGTATACCTCCCAAGTGTGACTTGCACCTTCGGTTTTGCATTTTTACACGATAGTGGTCTTCCATAGCGTAGAATTTTGTAGCAGTCCGGGTTGTCATGGTATAACACAATACACTGCGGTCAAAAGACGTCTCCTAATACATACGATAGTCTGCAGGCAAGACACACATTGCGATATGATCAGAAGATCGTAAAATCCCGATTTTCAACTTATACTGAAGTGATCAATGGTAACGAACGTGTCAACGCTGGAGACGTGGGAATACATGACATTGGAAGTATAACCAGACGTCAAAGAGTACTACACACACTCCTGCCCGAATTTATGATACATTTATGTTATGATACACAGAAGTAGCCCTCAGCTATTAAAATCATATGGAGTGGATGAATTGCAGAGAACATTTTTAAAATGGTACAACTTGTGTATCAGGCATATCCACTTCCACTAACAAAAACTCCAAAGAGCTTTGGAATGGAAACAAAAGAAGAAGAATGCACGTGCCGGCTAGAGAAATCGGAGGATACTACAGTGCTCAAAGGCCTGCTGTCATCTTCATAGGGCTGAGAGGAAGAGCAATTAATTTATAATGGTTGCAATAATAATTATTGTTACTTCACGTCTGACCTCGCTCTCGTGTGCCTATCATCATGCCTGTAGTGCCATCTGATCCTACAGTACGTGTCATTCATTATTCCTTCTCATCTACAGAAGTCCATAATTTCAGGGGGTTTCCTGTTTCTGTATTCCCCCTCCCTCATTTTATGACTGGGTATCTCAACAGGCTCGCCACTAAAATTAATTTAGCAGACTTCCAGGGTTATTTGATATGTCCGACAGAGTCAGTCTATGGAGGTCAAGAGATGAGCGTGAGCATGATGCCAAATTATTCAGTCTTATTCATTCCATGACGGCCAATCTTCAGGTTTCAGGAACGTCACGGAAAAAACGTCAGCCAAACCCTAGCGTTTAAAACTTTCTGGTTCTTTATGGCTTCCGGTCTCTTTTTCCTCTGTCGCCATTTGTCTTTGCTAATCCTACACCGTCAAGTGAAATTCTCCGTCAGAAAGGACGAAAAACTGTCAACAACATTTACGCAGTTGCAATAGGAGCAAAAGAAGGAGCATACACGAGGAACTAATAAAAATATTACATAATTCCAATGCAGAAAACAGTCGATGTCATGCATACTACAGGATCTGCATGAATGTGACAATGTGAGACTATTGTAATTTGAAATCCAATTCATACACACGTTTTCACCCGTCCGTAATATTAGATCTAGTCTAGTGACCCAGTATAATGGAACGGTGTCATGATGATAACGGTAATATGACCTGCTTGATACCTATCGTGCACCAGGACGGTAGCCCCGTCAACGGGTCAGTTCTATTAGAAACCTGTTAGTTCTAGCTCCCATGTCATTATCCAAGATGGGTTTATACTCTTCTGGAACTATGTCGCCGCTATCAAAGCCTTCGTCATATTCTTCGGAACGGAGAAGAACTTACGAGAAGGACTCTGTGAAGGACTTATCGGTTTGTTTAAACGCAAAAAGATTTGGCAACAGGCAGCAGTAAAGAGACTGTTAAGTTTTTTTTAGCGGAACTGTACTTTGTATTCCTAACAATTCTTAACTGTCATTATATGAAGATGCATGTACACGAGCCTCTTCTCCTCCTTCAGGATTGGTTGGAGATTATGCGCATAGAAAAAATTACTTCCCTCATTTGTCGTGGACATTGCTGCATTAATAATTAGGATCAATGGCATTAGTATGAACCGCATGGGAGAAACGTAAACGTTTGAGGAGGACGTCCGCCCTTATTAGTTGTTGTTAATTTCCTTAGAAAATGAATTTATGGGAGCATAGATAACGTAAGAAGGAAGATGCAGACAAAAAGGTTATTTTAAAAATCAAGGACGGGAGCACAGGTGAAGAATCCTTTTAAAGCAGGCTTAAGAATTTAGCTAAACTGCACAAGGTCTACACGCCGGTTGCAAAAAGGTTATTATTCCGTGTCTGTGTGCGTCAACGGCATGATATTATGACGCTAAACTGAGAGCAATAATGGAACATTTTTATTGTTGCCACAAGGTAAACAATAATAATTTTGCTCTAATGAATGGGAATTAGTAGTTTAACTTATTGCTATAGTTTCTACTCTGTCTGTGTGCCCATTTTTACGGGAAAAGTAAGTCATGGTGAGAAGCGTGCGCATACTAAGGTCTATGTTGAGCACACAAATCAATAAAGAATAGTGATTTTTCCTTAGGCATGGCCAACAGACTATGATTTTTGGAGTATTGAAATCCAGTAAAGAAGTAATTTCCTCAATCAATATCCGTTTAGCAATTATCCATACTGACCCGCAGTACAGATGGGATTACGCAAACAGCGAACATGCCGTGAAATGTTGGAGCAGTTTGTACGTAATCGCCTGACTATGTGTGTCGTGTGTGCATAGCCTTGCTGGAATATTTCCCTAATTTTTAATTTATTGCTCCCCTTAAAGAGGAAAGAAATTATTTTGACTTACCATTAGGGCTGTGGTGGAATTTTAACGACGTAGATACACACAGTATCACTGTTCTAAGAGCACAGGTTACATTTTTAATGTGAATTTGTAATTGAACAGCGGGATTCACTCGCGTCCATGCGGGCTTCCCAAAGTCTCAACAGGAAAAGAACGACTCAAGAAATGTGGGAGAACAGTCGAGATGGAAATAGGCCTTTTACCATCGAATACAGGGAAAGGGAGAGTAGGCTTCTTGCCGTCGCTGTAGCAAACAGACAGACTCAAACTTCACTCCGTAGTCGTTCACGTCATAGTGAATCCCCCCTTCTATAATAGTTATAGCTCACTGGGCTACACTCCTAGCAAGTAATATTATATAGCAAGCCGTTCCATGAAATTGTTCATAATACTGTGGCAAAAATCATATATTATGCCAGCCAGGCTATGTATCCACACCACCCCAATTCTGATTCCGTCAGCAGTTCGTGGAAACTGCTCAAACGAATGAGGAAGAGTACAAAGAAGTATTGCCAGCTAACTGCATTCATACTACCAGCATAGTTAAGAAGTACT
This sequence comes from Bourletiella hortensis, assembly GCA_034694225.1. Taxonomy (NCBI): domain Eukaryota; kingdom Metazoa; phylum Arthropoda; class Collembola; order Symphypleona; family Bourletiellidae; genus Bourletiella; species Bourletiella hortensis. The sequence goes on from JAQFYD010002166.1 coordinate 3,258, forward strand.
GGCATAGCTACTACAATTGTATACAGGCACAAAACCATAGCCTTCTTGTATATCCTGCACACAACCGCTGTGTCACAATCACAAATAGCAAGAAAACAGATGCCTGGCGCATACTCCCGGGCTCCGGCTTTTTCGCAAGAATCATACTACTGCTGCCTCAATATCCTGTCTTAAGCCTTGATGCAAAAGGCAGGCATGTACTGGTGACTAATCCTGGTCTCCGCTCTCATCAAACTCCCCCTATTGACACCATATACTTAATTTCCTCAATCGCGTATCAACAACCTCGGACGAACTTAACTACCAAATCTGTGCAAAGTTGTGGCATAAAACAATTATGGACAGGAATCTGCGAGGAAGATTGCAAAGAAGACAACGACTCCTGGTCGTTTTTTTTTTCTTGAGCCGCAATTTATAATGCAGAATCCATCTGCTATAAAATTAACCGCAGCTGACTCGGCGAGATCAAAGGCCGTTAGCCAGCATTGAACCTGAGCTATAAACCGCTTGGATGATAATGTGTGCACAAGGTTCACATTATTGAAGATTAGGCATTCTTCACTCTCTCTCCTCCTATACAGTATACTGCTCTTCTACGACTCCCTTACCTTTTTGCAAGCATCAATAAATGTCGGCCGAATAGACGACACTTGTGTGTGTGCAATCATATTGGTTGGTAGCCACTTGAAATCCCAGTGGTTGAAATCAATTCATGATTCTTCTTCTCCTGCCATTCATTTCCACAGCTTATACCCGTAATACTTCCATTGTTACATGGCATACAAAAGTAAGCATTTTGTTTATCAGGCCAACTTTCCCAAGTGCTTTCAGTTGCATATTTACAATATCCACAGTCAATCACCGGGCTAAGTGCGACGTCCCTCACCAAAAATATGAATTGTACAGTATAAAAGTGCCGTTGCTTGTTGTTGCAGAAGCACCAGGGTGGAGTACTGAGTATACCATTATCAGTTATGTTATTATTATTTCATTCCTATCAATAGCCACCAGCAAAGTGAGTACTACAGAAGACAATATTGAAATGAGCCACGGTGCTATTTTCCCCGTTTAGAGTGTATGCCAATAACATCATATTTTTCCAAACCAACCTTGTGATTGATTGTTGCCTTTGGCCTTTACAACTACCCAGTCTATTTTTGATTCTTTCCCCATTCATTCACGTATGTTATTTTACTAGCTTGGCCACTGTCCTGCATATTTGCCGCAGCAATCCTATATAGTCGTCCTCCCATCACAAAAGTAATGAAAACACAAAATATTTGAGGGAATTACTACAGTTATTTGAGCTACGTGCAAAGGAGGGTTCCCATGGGCAAGCAAGCAAGGAAGCAAGAACCATTATTATTGCTTAAGCCGAATAAATGCAAAAAGTTTTGCATGCAGGCCTAGAAAGTTTCTTCTCCATGACACCATTTCTTCCATTATGCCCCGATTATGATTTGTACATAATGCCACGCAAGAAAAGTGCCTATTCGATCACAACTTTATGTAAAATTGCACTTAGCAATTCACCTTTACTCACATTAGAGCCCCAGATGTGTGTACAAAGCTACTGTTGGTTAAACAACATCCTCATTCTGTTAAACATCCTTAAAGCCGCATGAGATACTTGATTCATCTGACAAAAGAGAATCATACGAGACACGTAAAACATTTTATTACTCATCTCTCTACTTCTCTCCGGCTATGAGCAAGATGAGAAACATGAGCCATAGTGTACCCTTGACTCCGATTGTAATTTTAATAGCAATAATCACCTTTTCAGACGTCCTTCTACCGCCTGTTGTCATAGTTTCATGGCAGTTCTTGATGATATACCCATATGAAGACATGTCTAGTTGGTAGCTATAAATGCTTACAGACGGCGTCGACCACTACCATTCTAATACCATTAATAATAAACCATTCTGTATCAGGTGTTTCTAAACCTCCTAAGGTAACACATGGGACAAGTTCATTTACCCCTCTCCATTTAGCAACTCAGATTTCATTGATACTCCTGGAGTCTACTGTATGCAGCAGCTATAGCTACATAAAGGGCTACGCTTGCACCTGGAGCCCGTAGGTACGACTGCCGCATAGAAACAGCAATAGAGTTCATACCTGAAGAGTGTGGGCAACCAGTAGTCAAGTCTGTCTAAAGTTTTCTTCAAACGAGATTAATACTTATCAGAGGCCTAAGAAAAAGGAGGAACACCCATGAAACTTCCCGGTGCACAAGGCCGATCATAAGGCATAATGCTATGTGCTGCTATATTCCAAGTCAGAGTTTGTCCTAAGCGGAATAACTGAATTTGTAAAGTAGGAAACTTGAGAATCTTTCTATGGGATTCAATAAATTTGATACGATTAACAGTAAAAGCTGGACTAGAATCTTTGGATGGCATAAAGGTCATTAGTTTATTATGAGGTACCATAAAGACCGGCATATTTGCTATTCTCCTGCTCACGCATTATGCCATGCCTTCGCTACTTTCGACCTTCTCAATTTCCTACTTAAATCATCCTTATTCACGACAAAACCTCAGAGAAAAATTTGGACAGGAAAATTCCAAGCAATATTTTATTACAGGCGAGTTAAGACCGGTTATTTCGGGATAGCATAGCTCATTGTCTGATGGTTCACGAAGAAGATAAGTGAAGCTTATGTCAGAACAGAATTAATGACAAAATTATTAGTAGATTCCAGAAGCATGATAGCGAAGAAGTCACAGTATGAATCTTCTGGTTCTTTTGCCTTTCGGCATAAATCTACATTAATCAACGATCATAGAGTCAATGTTAAATATTACAAGTGTCACCTTTCCATGACGGATGCTAATTAACTCGGCGGAAAAACCGGTTAATTGGCCTTAACATGCCGCATTCATTCAGCAATTAATAGTGTAAGGTAACTACATTCGGAGATGTATGCCACTGCAAAGTGCTACACGTCTCATGTCCAAAAAAGTCTCGTGTGTCAACTGACGAGTGTGACACGCTTGCGAATCTTATGTTAATGATATTAGAAAATAAAAATATGGGAACGAGAAGAAAAATGTAGTTTTGTAAGGAAATTTTGGGAGCTACTTGCAAAATAAATGAGCTTACCGGTTCAATGGAAGAATTTGGATTGCCAATGATTTGGAGTGCCAATAGGAAAGGGGAGAATCCTCCTGAGTAAGAAGAGCTGATTACGCTTCTTGCTGGACAAAAGCTTGATGTCACCATTAAATCTTGGATGAAATACTGAGTCCAACACAAGAACAAGGGAGTGATTAAAATGTCTTTAGTACACGTGGATTCAATTATCACGGGGACGCTCCTGTTCTTAATACAGTGATGATGATGATGGGGATGATAAGTCCTTTTTTATAATCGTATATATTTTGCAGAAGAGTCACTACTTGGTTCCACTTGGTACGATCCAGAAGTAGCGCAGCACTATGGTGGATGATCCCTCTTCAGTTAGTAGAGTTTTATAATATGATGATCTTGTTTTTACTCGTTCTCTTTATAGAAGAATATAAATCCATTATTAATTTCAGGCACATTTAATGAACAATAGTGGCAACTACTACTTGCTAACTAAAACAAGGAAATGCATTCGCCAAACTTTATCACACTACTAGCTACTATCGTCTTTCAGCAAATCTTACCCACGAGAGTGAGAAACAAGCTGATAGATTAAATTTTTTTCCAAAAATTCGCACACATCATAACTAGAATCACATAGACTAAAAAGATAACCACAAATCTCCACTGGAATCTCAAATATGTGCTATTTTAAAACTTACAAAGTTATCAGTTAAATCAAAACTTCACAGAGAAGGGGAAAAAAGTCAATTTTTACCAGTTGAGTTCCGTCCGGTAAGAACTTGAGAATGGTGAGGATGATTTGGTTGGATGTGCTTTTTATTAAGGTAGTTCTTCTTGTCCTGCCAGTCAAATGAGAAAACATATTTTGATGTAGTAAACTCGTAAATATTATTTACTATTATATACAGATTTTGTACGTACGTCTAACCCTGTCCGTCTACGATCCCAAAATAATAATAATATGCTTCCAGTTAAGTCAGTCAGTCAGTGAGACCTTGTACTGTTCATGTACAACCTCATCATCTGTCAGCAGTCAACATAATAATAGCAGTAGATTCGGGTGGGTAAGCTACTCGCCTAACTATTCAATATTAGCTATAGTTCCTCATCCTACCACTCAGCCTGCCATACTTGTAGCAAAACCAGACTTGCTTTCCCTGATCGTTGTTGTAAACGCTTCGTCAACTATAGACTGTCATTATATTATTTGTTAGCTCGTACTAAAAAAAAATGATAAAACTACATAAAGTATTCCGCTCAACAGTCTGCTAAACGTTTTGTACTTTGTTTGTAAAAGCATCACAAGCTTTCTTCTTCTTCCACCACTGTCTTCACAGAAAGCTTCACTGAAGCCAGGTATTGCAAAATGCTACAATGGAGTCCGTCCTCTTTTACTCATTACAGGTTGACAACAATGAAAATAATGTGCGCTCCTTTGCCATTTTAAAGTAAATTGAAGATGGATAACCTACCTCACATCATTTACAATGTGGAAAGGTAGCTATTTAATTTTCAATGCACACTTGAGTCCAACATTTACAAACAGGGGGCTTTTGTCCATTCATGCAAAAAATGAGGCAGATAGCTATACTCATACAATGACATCGTTTCCCCAATGTGCAGTAGTCAAGTAAGCCTAAGCAGCATAGTAGTTGTATAGTTGTCTGACTAGTTGAAAAATTGTGGTCATTACAGATGTTTGCCCTTGCATTAAATGACCTACGGCAATTTACGGTGAGAATAGGGCAACATTCATGTCTTTGATAATAACCCTTCCATACATTCCTTTCAGAAAAATGTGGCAAAAGTACGCACACACACACACACACTTAGTTTCACTTCACGTGTGCAAAATTATTAAAACAATAATAATGATTATAATTTCAGCTAAACAAAAAAGGTAAGAAAGATTTCTCACGAGAATTTACTCCTTCCGCTGAATAAGTCTGTCCAAATACAAGTGTTCCAGCTGGTGGCAATAACAATGGTGATGAGGATGATGATGAGAAGAGACACGAGAGTCGGACCATCTGAGTAGATGATTACTATATAGCAATACTGCAATAAAATGAATTAAAAATAAAGAGCCACAGAAACACAGATGAGCCAAGAAGGCCGTGAAGAAGATATTCCTGCAAGGAAAATATCACTGAACGAATGAATGGATAAAAGTAGAGAAAGGCCAGTAGTTGCACTGATCCAAGAAATTATTGTCGATTCTCAAATGATGCAATGGTGTGCACAAGTTAGATTGGATGGATTTCACGTTAAATGTGTAGGACAATTAGTATGGAACTGCTAATCAATTGTTAATTTTGGGGGGTATTTTCTTGTTGGAAGTATCCAATTAGAAGTTTTGGAACTTTAAAAAAATGTAAACGAAAATGTAATGTAATAAGCTGTGAAAGGAATATGTCGTCGTCACTGATGATGATGATGATGATTTCTGTCACGGTAATGTGCCTTAACCGGACGTACGGCTATGAAGCTATTTCGTCTACATTGTAAAGCGGAATACCGGACTTATCCTTTTGCATGATTACTTTAACGGTGAGTGAGATTGCCTTGATTTGCTTAGTGGTATAGTCTACTATAGTAACTGGGAACATTATGATTCCGATTATTCCCATTATACCATCGTTAAAAGCTAGTTGGGTACATTATGACATGATAGTATACAATAATCTTTTAATAATGGAATTTTGGTGAAATTCATGCATATAACTACTTATGGTTGAGGTGATGAGATGGAGCGGGCCGGAGACTTTAACTACGCAGTCATGTCATGCATAAAAAAATTTCTCATCATCCTCCTACTATCAGTCATGCGACCCTAAAGCACTAGTGTCAGTTAAGTGTCATTCGCTATAAGAGCTTACTACTACTATTACTGCTTACCACACGCACAATAATAATAATGATTACTGTCACAGAATGAGGAAAACTACTATCCAGGTATTCACGCCATGAATACGTGCATATATTTCACATTAAAATAGATAATTTTCTACTGATAAACCTCTAGAACAATCAGGAATAAATGGAGACATTAATTTCCTCCTCGTAGCTGCTACCATACTTCTCTTCACTCTGCCATAAGTTCCACAAGCTCAGGACGAGCGATCCGTTATATTTCAATAGCCTTAAAATTCCAACTATTTAGACCACAATAATAATCTGTTAGTATTATGGTCCACATAAATTCAATGTATTGACATTTAGCATTGTTATACGGGTAAAGGAATGCATCTTTTATTGCATAGCAAATCAAGAGTTACAACAACAAGTAGTATTTAAGGGGGGAAATTAAGAATTTTTCTGGTCAATCCAAGCAAGAAATGACGCTATGGTTTAAACGCTTCTAAAGTTATTTGTTGGCTCTAGTTTATTTCCACAGTAGTGTGTAGCCTACCCGAAGGTCTAAGGTCAAGGTTACCTCATGTCTCGAGGACTCGTGTATATTTTTGGGCATATAAGTAGCTCTAATCTAGAGCCAGCAGGAGCTCTATAGTTGAGGCAATCCTTGTCACCTGTTCCAATTGAATAGTAATTACAACTGATTACTGAGCCACGGATGGCAGTGGTAGTAGCAAGCATGATCCTAAGCAACTTGAACTCTTCATAATGAGCTCCCATAAGGTAATCAGTTTAAACTGCAGTAACTCTATGCGTCTACGTCAGGCATATCAGTACACATTTCACGTTCCGATAATAATAATGTCACCAACCAGCGTCACTATACTACAGCACTCGTATTGTCTTTGTTCCTTTACATATACTATCCTTTTGTTGCGAAACCATCAGGAGGGATGTTGCTGATTAGGCTTATTCGTTCTAAAGACTTACTAGGTACTACCACCAGTTGATCTATCTTCTAGTATGCTACCTCATCAATAAATCTA
>JAQFYD010002167.1:0-10256 GCA_034694225.1 Bourletiella hortensis
AATAAATAACACATCTATTGTAATTGCCGGGGCCGTGGGCGGATTCAGCAAAAACCTTTAGTGCTATCTATTTTATCCTTCTCCGGCCGGCCATGCCATAAACCCGATTTAGGGGTTGTTGATCCCCTTAAATTTTGATGTGAATTATGTCCAGTTGCCTAGGTACTTAATATTAAGCCGTTCAAAAGGCTCCGTTTCCTCCGTTATCGAATTCCTCTTTTTGGCCCACTTGATATATTCACATTGATGCGAATGCCTTGCAAACAGGCGTTTAATGCATGGATTCTGATTGGAAATTTTATGACAGAGGATGGCACATAGATGAAAATCCAGGGCTCATGGAGCACCGTGTGTCAATAAATTCATCACCTGGAAGGTATCCGATATGTTCCACTAAACATTGGAAGAACACAAGAGTGGGAGAAGCTTAGAATGGTAGCTAAGGAGACAGAATAAGGCTACTTTCACCGGACGACAAGAAACTGAATGGAAAGGTTTCTAACAGAATTATTACGGCAACTAAAGTAGCGGCAGCTACTGAACTCAAGGCATCATTACGGAACAGCTGTGTAATAACATTATTATTGATATAACTGTCATATTCTTCTGCAACCATCATCGAGCGTTATGGCTTGAATGCGGTCAACAAACGAGCTCCTGTTAGGCTGACTCTTACTAACTTCTGAAACGCTCACAGAAGGAACTGAGGGTGTAGATGAACTAAAATCACGGCCCGCTAATTCCCTAAATGTGAGTAATTAACGTGGCCCTTGTCTGGCACGAAAAGCTATCAAAATCTCAAGTACGGAGACTATAGTAGTCAGGGCGAAATATTTCTCTGTATAGTATCGAATTGTTCTGCATCCAGAACAAAGCATATTATCCTGGAGAACTGTTGTTCTCGAGCATTTCCACCCCAGGGAAAAGTCATATATTAGCCTTGAAAGGCTCAACGAGTTTGTGCATACACAATGACTTGCTCCATGGTGGTGAGAAGAAGAAGAAGTGAAGAAAAAATATTTTAAAAAAACCTGTGAGCTCCAATGGCCAGTGGCTGGTCGAAAATAGGTCAAACACGTGCTTAAGATTCTCTTAGAATTTTTTACTGCCTGAGCATCAAGCAGGGCCCAGTGCCTTCTTGTTTTTAAGAGAAGAGAATCTTTTCATCAAGTGCTAAGAAAGCTGGGAGTAACTCAAGCAAAGCCCATGTGATGTCCAGTCGTTTAACAACCGTACCACCTAATTACCATCCCGGACTTGTGTGTGTACTTGAAGGCTCCTGCTCAAATATCTCTGAGTGAGCTTCTTCCACTTTCCTGTCTCTCATCTCTCATTTCTTTGTCTTGATGTCTCTCATCTTCATCATTTGTCACCTCGATTCATCCAGTCTGGAACATGTTCAAAGGTGGTGCTAGAAATCATGAGAGATATGCAGAGGGAAAATGTCATGTCATGAATACGATGACTTTGTAATAAATTTACTTTCTTATGGAGAAGCACTTTTAGACAAAGAAGGAGCTATACATATTAAAGACGAAGCAGAGGAGGAAGACCGACATTAGGGTGACAAGAAGAACAAGAAGAAGAGATTTCTGGGTCAACCGCCAGTCCCTTCCCCTGTGGTCCTCCTACCGTGTCCCACTTTCTTCTCATCCAGGTTATACGTAGAAAGGTTTATTTTTGGCCCTTATTGCCTTCCCATGTAACCTGGAATGTATCCGTTTAGTACTATTACTTCATGCTGCTAACTAGTACACCTCCGGTCCAGAATTTCAACACCTTTTATGGCTCCCCTGTAATGTGTTGTGGGAAAGAAAGAAATAACAACATGTGCATGTAAACACACAGCCTCAGTATACCTTATGCATAGGGTTAAAATAATAATAATAACAATAATGAAACTTTATAAACTTTGATCTAAATTTACCAATCAAAAGGAAAATAGACCACTACTTGGACAAGTTGCTCCCAAATTCGTCAACAACCCCAACGTGTTGCCACTTTTACGTGTTTTTCCGTACTGACTCATCTCTTTTGTATAATAATCATTATTTTCATCAATCCTGCTGAATCCCTTATCATCTCTCTAAAGATTCCACTTGGAATGGCTATGTAATCATAATAATATGCACATCCCTATGCCATTCATATATCTTACGTAACGCATCTTTCCTGAGTGCATACTATACGATCTGTTTACGTGACAGACCAGGAAGCAGTAGTTAAATTACCAAACAATAATAAAATGTGATCTATTATTAGCCATGTGAAACGTTACTAAAAATTAACCAAGGTTTCAGAAAAAACAAATCCTTTTTAAGGCTGAACGCCCTTATTTAGTACTGTACACGGGCACGTTCCCTCATAATACTTAGCTACTATTACTGGCTTGAACCGTCACAGCATGGATTCTACGGGCAGGAAAGGTCCCCCTCAAGGTTATGTCTCCGCATTCCTAAATAAAGAAATGATGAATAATTTGAGACAACGACGACGACTTGGACAGGATGACGATGACAATGCTAAATTATTAGGTCAATGACGACGAAGGACCCAAATAATTCTCATTCTCTCTCTCTCTCTCTTTTATAAGAATGTCTGACCCACACAAACTTGGTCTACTACAATTGCTTCAGATACACACGCAAAAGAATACGGAGAATGACGACAACCACGACGGCCGTAGAAACCTTGATTTACAATGTTCACAATACAATCTCATCTTTTCTGAGCAATGCCGTAAACTCTCCTCCTTTTACTTAATATATTATCACACAGCCTTTGTTCATCGAAGGGGAAAGTTACATTTAGTCCAACGACCACACGGTCGAACATCGAATTGCTAAAAAAGTGAAACAAATATACTCTGAATTGACAAGAGTTTCATAGAGCCCCTGTATTCGAATCAATGTAAAGCATTCTAAAGCAAGGTTTTGCTCAGTAATAGTAGCCTGATGTACCCGGTACGGGAAATATCCAAACGTTTGTTTGTGTCCTGTGAGAGTGCCAAGCCATTCCATGGGTATCTTACTTGAGCCATGGAGTTGCGTGACAAGATTAATTTGAGGAGATTAAAGATGCGGCGACAGAAAGTAAGAGTTATTCCGTTGCCCTCCCGCAAAGCAATGGAAAGTGGAGAGTTCCATAGAACCGCACTTTGAACCACTGCATCACTGCGATGACGTTCGGGCATATAATAAATGCAATGCCTGATAAGAATGTTATTGTCGTCCTGAAGATGAAATTTGCATTTAAAGTTGCATAGAAGAAAACAAAATTCTGCACAAAATTCTGGAAAAAATATTGGGTTGGTGGGTGAGATGAGAACAAGTTAAACCTGAATGGAGAGACGTATACACTAGGGACGTGTGGGAATGCTACCGAATACGTGGATAAACTTCGTCTCATCATCATCATTATCTTCAGACTGAATTGCATTTTCGTTTACTCTTACTTTCTACGACGTCAGTTGTTCCTCTCGAGAGTCGTACATTTCCCTGTAATGTGATAAGCTTCTGTGGTGTTGTTATTGTTGAAACTCCGTCAGTTGTTTTTGTTGTTGTTTACACGCGTGGGTCGGGTATGAAATGCACTGAACAGATGAGGGATTGCTAACTGCCCGGCGTTTCAGCTATCATCATCATTCATTCACACGCTTACGTTAAAGTCTGAACAACATCAACATTATGCAAAGAAAACACAACTTGCGTCAGCATTTATTATTACAGCTGGACGACAATGTAAGCAGTAGTGTCCACATGAAATAATAAGAGAAGATGATTCTTGATTGAACCGGTGTCGTAGGATAGAAAATCGTAAGACTGGTCATAATGTTGATGGTGGTCACCTTGTGTCACCTTGGTGGATTGTTCCTCTTGCATACAAAATAATTGTTTCCTGCGAAGCTGCTGCTACTCTCTAGACCCGGTTGGCCACAATATAAACATGGTTAGATGTGTTACCTAAGAGATATTTTGGCAACAATAATCAGATCCATTCAGTTGAAAAAATGCTGCGTAATACAATGTTAGCTATCATACACAAATCATGGCTCCCCCACGATCTTCCTCATCGTCTGAGAGTTATCCAGTTTTGGTTCCGAAGTGGAATGAAAGGGAAGGAAGGGCTCAAGGATAAGCCAATCAGAAGAGTTTGAGCAAACACATAAGGAAAAAAATTATTAAAATGACAAGATGTACGAAAAAAATGAGCAAGAAACGACGGACAAGACGACACTGGCCAGCCGAATTAATTACTTGAAACCACTTTACGATTGAGCTGCGTACCTTTTGCGCATCTATTTTTCCTCAACGCCATCATTTTTGCAGTGTAACCGTTTGACCGCGCCATGGCAATGTCATGGACAATGCTAAACCTTGAGGACCTCACATTTTTGTCCATTACTATAGTATCAATCATCGCCACCACTTGGAATACATTAAACCCGCCACCACCACCCTACTCTTCAATGAAACTTGCCTCACCCAAGTACTTTCATTATGATATTCAGCATGCTTTTACCCATGGCCCACCATGAATCCATTACCCAACGCCTTTTGCCCCTCTTGAGTGATGAGCAGCGTCTCGATTTCTCAGAATCTTTGAGTTCCAGCCATCCACGAGTCGCAAAAAAGCGATGTCAAGCAACTCTAATCCGACCTGTCTCTCTCAACAATAATTTGCAAAAAAAATGGTCAACTCATTCATATGAGAAGAAGAAGAACAATGAGGAAAAAATTGGATTTCGTCTACTGGTATAGTTTATATTGCAAATTCCCTAGACATATACATATGTACGGTTCCATCCAGCCGGCCTGGTGTCATCCATTGCACACTTAAACCCACCGTAGTTTATAGCATTCTCTGCCCCCATGTCATCCTCTCATCTTACGATTGATCAATGTCCAGACTATAGTTGAAAACGTTTGGCTCAGCATGTAATTTTTATTCAAAATTCATTATGCATTGCTATTATTGTGCAGGCATTAGTTAACTCTGTCTGTAGCTACAACCAACCATACAGACCAAGCCCGAAATGAAAACGTGCGGAACCGGATTCCATACGTAAACGTTGATGAGTAGCCACTATTACTACTACCAATACTACAACTATTACTACCACTTCCACAAACATAATATTGTGGTTAATACAACTTATTATGCAAGCATAAAAATAATAGAAATATATGCGAGCCAGCGATTCATTCAACTACACTGCGACTTTGTTTATGGCCATGTAAGTTGGCGCGCATGTAAGCCAAAGTCTTTACATAACAATTAAACTTGCAATATTTAACCACAACCATCTAATAGTATATCCCTATGCCAAACTTTTTTTTACTCGTTACAACTTTTTTTTGCAGCGGGGACACCTGCCAAGATCATAATGTTCTATCTTATGATGTTATTTGAGTGTACAGAAGAATACGAAGATACGCAAAAAAAGGTGTGCAGGACTTCTTTGAAGGTCATCCGCGAATTTGCGAGCAATACTCAAGCAAAGAAGATACAAACAGTACGCATCATACACCATTTGCTTCTATGGGCAGTATACTAACTAAAGCTAAAGGGGGAGCCATAGTAGCCCAATATGCAGGTTGCTCATTTTTTTTACCACCAAGTTTTACAAGGAGGAAAATGTACAAGAAAATTCGCGGAGCTCAGACATCTTGTTCCTTTTAGTAGCCGAAAGAGGATTGGACAAGTGTATTAGCGTTCACTCCAGCAGCGTTGATATTTTTTTAGTCTTGTTCAGCCATCATCTTCGTGGTCATGATGGCTATAATAGCTACCAACACGCCATAGATTCCTAACCCATGGAATACAAATATGCATTCTTTATTTGGTAGCAATATGACATTGATGGAGGAGCCTAGGGATGGATTCTTTCAGCCTCAATGCAAATAATATAAATTCATACAAACTGAACCAGTCAGTAACGTTAGCTATATAGCGTGGGACAAGTTTGTATCATCATCAGATTGTAATGCTATTATGGACACTTTAGTAGAGGTAGCAGCAGCTTTCTGAAATATGAGCTGATCAGTAGCTGCTGCTGCTACGACTGCTAGTGTTTCTAACGACGATGACGGCAAAGACGACCACCGCAGAAAGAGGGTAAGTGGCCGAATAAGGTCAATGCAAAATTAGCCTTGAATGTGCTCACATGCGGTGTATGGGGCCTATTTGAAGCGTGTATGTCCTCTTTCGTATTCAGCACAAAAAAATAATTCGACAAATTTATACATTTTTTTGCATATTTAATGTAGACTTTTTACACTTACTTATTTCCCCCATGTCTCAACTAACTTGTGTACTCATCCACACAGACAAAAGTTATTGGCACATAGGGTCCATCTAATACGCACTCTTCGTCTTCTTCTTCTTCTTCTTCTACAATAATTATTATAGGGCTTCACGCAAAAAATATGTAAAGTACTCATCTAGCATAGATTACATAGGTCGTGTTACATAGGGTTATTATGCTGCAAACCTCACATAAATATAGATGCATAATTAAGCATGTCATTTCATCTAGTAAAGGGAAGAAAGACGTCGCAGTCTGTAAAATTTAATGCAGCAATACTAAGTGTGTGTGTTTATGCCTTTGAAAGAGACAGAGAGAGAGAGAGAGATTGTGTGTGAGCCCGCGTGTGTGATATAGGTATGAGGGCAATAAGATAGCACAGGGAAAAGGGACATGATGAACCGCATCAATTGTTACGTGGATAGATGCATAAACACACTGTTCATATCTTCAACAATCATATTATCAACAGTCTGCCATAGATCTTGCTTTATTGGTCATCGAAAAAATTCTTAAGGTCGTAAAAATGCAGGCGAATCTAAAATTTAACTGTCCAAACTTTCTGGTTATAGATGCAAGCAAGCAAGCAAACAGAAGGGGCAAAGGTACCCTATGCACCGTAGACAGCCACTGTTTCAGTAATCATAATGAGATTTACTGTTTCCCATGTCTCCTCGTCATCTCTTCTCTAATAATTCTCGTCATTACATACTTTACGCATAGTGTGTTACCTCAATAGCCATTCTGCATTTCTTTATGTGCCCGTTCAACTTATTATTATTTGAGGATAGTTCCCATAAAGGAGTCTGAATGCTGGCAATAATAATGGGAGCAATAATAAGACGAATCATCATCTACACTTACAGTATAGTCTTCTCAGTTGTCGCATCCATCTGATGGGATAATTATTATAAGAATTACCATATGACACCATAGAAATCTGTGTAGACTGACCACATGTTTTTACTGCATCACTCAAAGCATTATTGTCTCTACAAACACAGACTGTTGTATTAATGTGTGTAAAGTGAATGTGAATAAATGAATCCTCAAGGTTGTCACAGGGGAATTATAATCACATGTTACATTTGCGAAAATGACAACCATTACGACTTCTATGACCATTATTATAAGGACCATTTCTTGAATCCATTTTACTACTGCTCAAATTAGCACAGGGTGACGGCAATAAGTTGTACCGTTCTTATTCCTATATGAGTTCCATTTATGCACAAGTAATGCGAATTCCCATAAAATGACCAGAATTTACCTAAATTTTGCATCATGTCAAGTGAAACTAGCAACCCTTTGCTCCATCCTCTTTCCTGTAGCGTTGATAAGAGGAGGTCAATTAAGTGGCTACAGTTTCTTCCTGTGCCTTTCCTCCAAGTTCGTTAACTTTGTTGTATACCAAGTAAACATGCTATTCGTATCTATCTTTTGAGCTGACAAAAATAGGTAGTGATTGATCCTGAAGGCATTTGACGTTTAAGATTATACATATAATATTGTATTAGTCTTCAAATTATAGACGAGTCCTGTCAACTCTGTTGCAAGACACGTTTATTTCAGGATTCAATTACAATTACCCGGCATCATCAGACAGTTATTAGTAGCCTTTCCGGGGCTATTGTTGCGTCCTCATTCCACTTTGCTCACAACAGCTGACAAGATGCCCTTCACATGGGAACGCGGTATCAGCCGACCAGCGTAAATTATTACTGTCTGGACAAACTTAAGATTCCACATGGATTCCACTATTGACTCACTCAGTGCCTGGGATTTTGAGAGTGTCGTCGGAGCACTCAAAGAAGTAATCTTTTACCTATTAATCACCACATGGTCGGTGCGTGGTACTCATTACCCGGAACAACAAGGTGTTCTTCCTGCAATTGGAACGCGCAATTACATGAGGGTTGTTAAGAAATCTAAAACCTTTGTCGCTCGTACGGAGATGAGAATGATGATGCAACTACCTTTATAAGAGCCGTCGAGTCGTTGTCCGCGGGTATCAAGTGTATTATAGATGAGTCTCATCCTCAACATCATCAACATCATCATCATCGTCATCAATAGCATTCATTCTAAGGAGAAAACAGGCTGACCGGCGATTAAAATTGTGGACTTTGAATCTTCACATGATCCCTTTGCTGTTATAGTTTTTCACTTACTTAATGTCGTAAGAAGAAAGAAAATGACAACGACCTCAATTCAATCCTAGCTGGAATTACTCTCAATTTGTTCACACACTTTACGTCAATCCTCAAATTAGAGGCGGGTACACTAATCTTGATATCATCATCATAGAATGACCCAAATTCTAGAAACAACTAGTTCATAGCTGCTGCAGTAGCAGTCATTTTAGCTCAACTACTACAACGTGGAATTATTGTTTCAATCAGCTCTTGTTCTCTATGGCAGTCACCCTTCTTCTTCTTGCTGCTGTTGTTGTTGTTGTTCACTTGCGGAGAAGAAATTTGAGAAAAACGTAAATACAGGACTGGTTTTTATTTTTAGACACTCGCACAAGAGCAGAAAATAATGTTTACTGCTAATAATTCCCCTCTCTAACCTTGTAATTAACACGTAGTTTAAACTCCTATAGCGAAGCGGTTTCCACGCTATAAGCAAAGTTATCAGTTTCCTCTTCTGGTGATAATTTAGAATCTCACATTGTGGTCCCATATCTTTGTTATTATTTATCCCCCGTCTACCTTACACCACCACCTTGTTCTCCACAGGTTAAATAACAAGAGTAATTAAAAACCATCAACAAGTCAACAAATATCTACATGTAACGCTGTCCATTTAGGTAGATTTTCCTTAAAGGAAATGTATAAAAAAGGAGGGTTTAGAGCAACAAATCATAGCAGCAAAGTATTATGATGATGATGATTACATACAGAAGAATAAGAAATATTAGAATAGCAGCCATGCTAAGTGGTAGCAGCTGAAGGACGAATGAAATGAAAACCCTGAACCCTCCATGTAATAAATGACTTACATTTGTACATGTTCAAGGGTGGAAGTAGTAGTGAAATTAGCACGGAGTTATAGTCATGGTTAGGGTGATATTATTATGATAATAGGAGAAAAAAAGAATGAGGAAAAGTTTTGCAAAATTTTTGACAGCACTTGTACAATACACTTTAAGAAAGTAGCTAAGAGAACAGGAGGAGGTTTATTTTGTTCTTGCTGGCGTCCACTTGTCCATAAGAGAAAAAAACTAGGATCGTGAGTGACTTGCAGAAAAACTGCTGCTTGCATAGCAATAATGCATTTTACCCTTAACTGACCTTGCAACGCCTCTCATCCCATTCTGTATCCCATGGAGCATGGAGATGCATATTATGCAAATCAATGAGGATAAATGACAATGAAAACCACAAGCTAATTTGAGGCCTGAGTACATTAATGTCTTTCATGCATGTGATGCATTATAATTTAAGAATAAAATCAGCTGCTGGCTCCAGCAATCAGCTGCACCTGCTGGCTCCGGCAGCCTACAGAGAGAGGATGCAAGAAAAATAATAATAACATCACGTGCAATTACATGCGAATTAGTAGCCCACAACTACGGAAAAAACGAGGAAGCTATCCTGTAAATATCTTCTGTGGCAGGCCATTTAATTTTTGACATTATCACGTATGTACACTTTAGTACAAAAGTCACCCCTGTCAACTGTTCTGCTCTCAAAAAATTCAGCTCTCCAGTTTCTATGGACAGGGTGCAATAGCGATAATTATAATTTTTCACAACAAGCCACGATATGCAACAAAAATTTAATGATTGCCTGCACTAGTGTTGTGCAAATGAGGTAAAATGAGAGTGATCTCACGTGAGATTCGTGATAACGAGATTCTCATTATCACATCATTTTCGAAAATGAGAATTCGAATTTCTCATTCTCATTATCATTTTCGAAAATGAGATCACTTTGACCTCACA
>JAQFYD010002168.1:0-10254 GCA_034694225.1 Bourletiella hortensis
CTTTTTACATATAGCTTGTGTATATTATTGTGTGCCTTGTCAATGATTGTTAGTACGCTATGGCTTCTCCTGTAGGGCTGACTTAACAGAAAGTAACATCGTCCTTGTTGTTCTCATCATCATTTGTTATTAGCCAGTAAAAAAGATAAAGTGATGCTATGCGTTCCGGCTGAGAGAGCACATGAATGCAATTCCTTTCTTCTGTCCCTATCGTGGTTTAAAATGAATGCCCGGAATGTCTCGAACACATCCACTAATACATAAGTCTTCCTTTACAAGAAAGTCAAGTTAGAGAGACAGAGAACAGAATGAGCTTTAAAGAGCACCCAAATCTTGTTATAGACAGAGATGACTCCCACATCTGATTGTGTATCGTGTTCGTAGTACTACTACTATTCTTGAAAAATTTCTTTACAAACCCGTGTGAATGAGAAAATGATACTTTAAGGGTGCTGCTGCTACTCCTTCTCTGGATAAGGGGCTTTAAGAGTCTATAGTATAACCCTAAGTTTTTGTGACAAGACTTCTTCTCCTTATAATCTTTAAGAGGAACGAATGCTCTTCTTAATATGATTAGTACAGAACAGAAGCTATGTACGTATTATGATACTCCATGTTATGACGATCTCCTTCGCACTTAACTACAGTCTGTACTGCAGTAGCATTCAACAAGCGCTTCCCTTCATCCCAATGCACAGAGAGGGGAGAATGTTTCTGCGTCTGTGACGAGCTGTAAGCAGCTTTCAGAACACCGTTCCTTGTCAGTTCCTTCACAACATGTGAAGCGTTTACACACAGGGAGAATCACTCTCGCTCAGTTGAAAATCATCTTGGGACCACGTTGCTGCTTCCACATGAGATCATCAGTCAATTTCTCCAAAAGTTCTTTAAACTTGAACGGCAACAACAATTGCTCGCAAAGTTTGTCCAGCAGGGACATAGCTGTAGCTCTTCCTTAGAAGCATTGTTATTAATAATAATAGTAACATTACCACTACAACTTACAAGCTACTCCATTGTGTGCAAGAGAGGGGTTTTCGGCTGAAAAAAAGCAGTAAGTAAAGCCTTCTCTGTAGTAGCCTACCTACACTATTGTCAACCCTCAAAAGTTAATTATTATTGTGGGTGCCGAATTGTGAAGGCGACGGTAAATAACTTTACTTGCGGAAGCGTATATAGTGTTGCATTTTTCATTCATTGTATCCTTTCCTGTTGACTGTTCACTACTGTTCTTGTGTCACTTGTGAAAAAAAAAGTTTTGGGTCGTTATTGATGTGAAGGGGAAAATTCTAATAGGATCTTGAAGGAGCGGAATCTGGAGTTCCTATGGTCAAGCATAAGGTATGAAAAAATTAACTTTGAATCATTACTATCTCTATGGTGAATTGAAATTTCGAAACAGCTGATAGTTTGTGTATGTGTGTTTGTCTATGTGTGTACACGCGTGAGACAGACAGAAGACAGAGGGAAAGATGAAGATGCTTGGTTTTAATTTTTACTTGGTTGATTATTGTATGAATGAGCGGTTGTGTTATTTTGTCTGACGGGTGTATGGTATATTGTGAGGTACACAGACACACGTGTAGCTTTAGTAGGCTTGTAGCTTGTAGGCTTCAGTCATCATCATTGTGGCATCCCCTGTGCAAATTATGATCGGAGTAAATAGCTGATTAATTAGAAAGATTGCATAAATTTTGGTTCCTTTGGTGTAAAAATTCTCCCCTTGCATCATACATTATTTGCAGCTGTTAATTAAATGGTCAGAAGCGGCTTGATAAAATAATGAGCCTCATATAATGCAGTCATTACCCTGCGCCCACACTTAAGCATTTCTTAGCAGTAAAACTATACCATCACTAATATAATGCTCTTTGGGTCAACCTAATCAGTTGCCCCGGCAGGAGCAACAGCATGAGCAGGAGGAATTAGTTGTTTTTTTGGGTGGTTATTTAATAATAATGATCATCATCATCATACCGTTGCAAAATGAAAGTGAAGTTCAATGAAGAAGACGATGATGATAACGCTTGAAGGCTTTACGATGATAATAATATGAAATTCATAATGAAATTCTTATATGATTATGATGATGATGATGATGCTATTGGAGAGTATGAAGTGAATATGAAAACAGTTGTAGGCTTAGCTATGTGATTGATGAGTTCGTTCAGAATTTGACGCTATTAAATTATTATGACCCTTATGATTGCCATAATTTGGATAAAATATTATTATACCGTGTAAAATGCCATGTACTAGAACTATAGAAGGGATTTAAATGGGCTGGGCATTTACTTTGTTAGATCTATAGCTATAGCTATTCATCTGTTGGTCGGAAGATGCAGGACGGTGAAGCAGAAGAGATGATATCAAGTGCTGGTGTTGTTCCTACTCCATAATTATTGTCATTGCCAGTAATAATTATTGCCAGTATTACTGTTTGACTTGGTTTGTTCGTAAGACACACTTTATTTTATAACTTGGCAGGGTTAGATGATCATGACGGTGGTGATGATGATGATGATGAGGATAAAAAAATGTAAAGTAACTGAATCTAAAATTTTGTCATAAAATTACATAAAATGGGTCATGATGGGAAGAATGTCAACAGTCCATATTTGATAACCATAATAATAGTAATTATTATTTTTTCCGATGGCAAAAACGAGTGCATCAAGGTCGTAAATATTGTAAAGGGAGCATATAAAATCTCTTGGTTACTCCATCCAGCCTCTAATGATTCCTTCGTTTTCCGCATACAGGACTCCTTAATTCAAGTTAAATGCTCTTTTATTATTTATTTTGTTTGCTAAAACCGGTCATGAAACTTTTTAAGTATCTCTACTACCATTCTAGTCTACCATTCTCTCAAAAACTGGAGGCTACTCAAGCTCTGTAGTTTAACTGCTATCAGACAGGTCTAATCGGACTCATTACTCATGCTATTAGGGGGTCATATGCGTACCTGCAGAGCTAGCTACACCTATGCTGAAGAACATGATGGGTGTGTGCAAAGATGTAGAATTATTATTATGTGTAAGTCTTGACAAGAACGCTGTTTCTTTCCATTTAACTCCCGTTTAAGTCAACTTTCATAACTCTCAGGACAAATTATGATGATATCCAGTAAAATTAGTAACTCTTTACCTTGTGAAATTTAATAAAATCTCCGTTTTTTCCACACTTAAACAAGCTGTCTAACCTTTGAATTTATGAGGGGCTATTTTAACTGCGGAAGCAATATAATGGAGCTTATATTAGTCTTATGCCTATAGGGCTGAAAGTATCTAAGCCATTTACGAAACATCATCAACCGTCTGGTTTCAACATGTAATTATGAATGAAGGAATTTTTAAATCTGATGGACAATTGGTACCATTCACATGCTCTATTTTTAGGGAAGAAAGGGCTTCTAATATTATTGCACATTTTCTTGGAAAATTATTCGAGGGTTTTCAAAGAAAGTTCTTGAGCTATGTGATAAGCGGTGCGATATTTTTGGAAAAACATAGAAACTTTGTTCTGAACAAGTTTTACATAGAAGGCTAAAAATGAATTGGTTGTCAGTCCTTATTCCTCTCATGAGACCTCATATTGTTCTCCTCCAGTATCCACTTCTTGAGAAGGGGAGATAAAAAGTTGTTCAGAGTCAAAAAACTTTACGAACCTTTTCCATTTACATCATCATCATCAACAACATGATTAGTTTTTTCAGTGAAATTCTCCCTCCATCAATTATTGACATGTCAGTATGATGATGCACACGCGAGTGAAATAGCTATTCATATTCTCAGATGAAGAGGATGTTCAATGACAGCACATCATCATCATCATCATCATCATCCATACTATATGCCATACATTTAAAGT
Source organism: Bourletiella hortensis (assembly GCA_034694225.1). Lineage (NCBI taxonomy): Eukaryota > Metazoa > Arthropoda > Collembola > Symphypleona > Bourletiellidae > Bourletiella > Bourletiella hortensis. Next base: position 3,871 of record JAQFYD010002168.1, read on the forward strand.
TTCATGTGATGATGATTTCTCTTTAATCTGGAGAAGTTATAGAAACAAGTATGTTGATTGCTGCATGAAAGATATTATTTAGTGGCAACAATTTATCATTGTTTTGTTTGAAATTTCTTGGAAATGATGAAATTTTCTGTAACCGGAGATTACTATTAGTTTTTTTTCTTCTTCACTCGTGCCAAATAGAATAACAAAAAGTTAGCAGCCGTAGCTATATTCAAAGGCTGCACAATACTTGAAAACATGCACATTGCTGCTGATGGAATACTGTGACTAATGACTAAAGGTCGAAGACATGATTCATGTTTTTTTTTTAAAAACTCTCAAATGAACCGTACGCGTCACAGCAGGTTTCAAATTCAGTAAAAATTCATAACCTCATATGAAGGAAGAAGAAGACATTAGGGGAATTATAATTTGTCATTGAAGATGCACTTAACTGCATGAAATGAACATATAATATAAATTAACCTTTTTTGTGAAACTTGACCGTCATATAGGTTCCTTATCCTTGTGAAAAAAATGTAGAACGTGTCAGAAATAAAACTTTCTATAAAAGGCACCTCGTAGTAGTGGATGAGGATCCGCTTCCTTCGCAGTCAGTCCATTCCATCTTGGCGTTATTCGTTCTCTTTATGAGCTTTAAATAGTGCTATGTTTAATGTAACCACATAGATTATACTCACGCAGTTAGTAGTTGTTGCTTTTTTTGCCGTTTTCCTTTTCCCAAACAAGATGAAATAATTCTATGGTGGCAGCAGTCATGCAAATAACAAGATCTTTTAGTATATTTTCGACCTTTTCACATTCATAATAAAAATAATTAAGCAATGCTTGCTTACTTAGCTACTCCCCTGGGATGGGGATCAACTTTTTTTTGTAAATCTGTTATGCCAGAAGCTTTCAACAGTAGTCGTTTAATTAAGGTTGTCTGCTGAGCCAGATTTGCGACCGAGATTTGTCCTGAAAAGCATATGACGAGGGATTAAATGGACATATCTATAAATTGCATACTTTGTTGTTCATTTCCTGTGTACATGTCACATGATTGTACAAGGTACGATAATCATCTGTCACACTGTATATAACGTAATCCTCCGTCGATAATAAGGAACGACAGACATTCCATGTAATACATATTATCTGATTCAACTTTAATTAAGACCCAACACTTGTTGTTGTTTTTGCTTAAATAAATTGTGAAAAATTCTCCTTAGTTAGCTTGGAGTTGGAATGAATGGTGTAGGAGGTAGCTGAATACGTCTGGCCGTTAGATTTTTTCCATGTATACACTTATTATATGCTAATATTTGTCTTGTCTGTGGATGAGAAAGGAACAGAACCTATATGCAACATGTTGTTGCAGTCACTGTGTGATTCACCAGGCTGTGAGTAATTGCTTTACGATTGCTATTGCTGTTCTTGCCTTAGCTATCATATAGTTAGGTATATGTCTAAATTACTAGCGGGACTTAGTTTATTCCCAAATAGATGGGAGTTTGCCTGCCAGCTTTGATGATCATCACACTATAAATGTATGTCTCCATACCTTGTTTTCATTCGTGTGGGAGTCTTGACTGAGGAATCTTCTTCATAGCTAGTCATCCGGCACTGTATTTATTGGTGGTTGAAGGAAATTGGCCATGGCCTTAGAAGGTGAAAGGAGAACTGCTTAATAAGTACTAGAGTGTTAATAAGCAGAAGCATGTTTAACAAAACAGTCTCCTGTTGACTCACAAAAGCCATTGTAGGCGATGACAAGCTCTTGAAAACCAACTTGGCTGCTCCTGATGAGTTCACTCATAGGTGAGTAGCTATAGCTATAGTTGTGGTTGTAATCAAGACAGGACAGTTTTAAGAGAGTTGTCGTCTCGAGCTACAAGGACTCTAATTATGATTACATTACTAACTTATTCCAGCTCGCTCGCAACTTGATGCAAACAGCGTGATAAAACCGGATGGAGTATGTCATATATCACCGGGAGTATAACATAACATAACCTACTAGTAGTTACAGAAGGCTGGCTGAATGTTCCTGTCATGCGACTATGCCATTCAGCAGAGGTGTATGACAGGAGCATTCGTCGCAGCATCTTCAGTCAAGAAGCTCATATTTAAAACTAGGCACATGAGACAAGCGGGATGATGATGATGTTGATGACGATGCCGTAAACCAGGTTGTCATCTCACAGAATAGTTAAAACTCTCCTCGCAAATCCATTTATTACAGACTCCCTCACGTGCAGGGCTACAAGAAACATTGAAAAATTGCCCAATTGGAAGAAATTCTCACAAAACACGTGCCTCTTGAATATTAAGCACGAATGCTGCTTATCAAACTCACAGTAGGGGCTTCTCAACTATAAACCTTGAAGAAGGAATTATTGAGCTGCTGACTGAGAGAAGGTATACAGGCAGGCAGTAGTAGCTAGTAGTGCTGAGGCAAAAATATTCTAAAAATGGGTAAGATATTCCAGGTTTCACGTCTTTACTCCTCCTGAACTATCAGTAATATCTGTCAACGAGGAGCTTTTATGACTCCAACAAACAGTGAGTGAGCAGCAAGAAGAAGAAGGTTTTGCATATGGGCCCCACATTGAAGCCTTACATAGCTATCCATCGTAGCATTTATCATGGCTTTGGCAGTAGTATAGCAACAGAGTTAGAAGATTGGGTAAAAAATGGAGGATTAAGACTAGTTTAGCTATGCATATGTATAGATTATGGGGAGGCTGTTTTTGTCTGTATACTATGTGGGGCTGTATGAATGTTATTGTGTATCTTTTACCAAGTATGACGTTGCAGTAGTAGTATAGCAGTGCGTGCTCGTAGTAAATATAACATAAAAATACGGAGAGAAGAAGGAAACTGTTTATGAACGAATGTTTTGGGGTTTTGCAGGTTGAGTGCCTCGTTTATGACATAGCTTATTAAGCCGAAGACAGAAAGGGATAGAGAGAGAAAAAAACAACACACTTGGGATTATTGCAACCATAACAGAAGGTTTGCTCTGTGTATGTACGGCTGTGCTTCCCTCCTACAACAATATCACTCTACAGCCCCATCAGATATGATGTTTATGATAGCCTGCTGCTGAAGAAGAAGAAGAACAAGCCGAAAAGTATGAACTTGGGACCGATAATTCAAAGAGACCGTCGTCCACTACTGATTATTATTGTCCTCGCACAAGTTTGAGGGAGTGACAACAAGAGTATACTAGTACTGGAAGGTGGAACATTATGGAGTGCTCCTATGCTTTTCTACAGCTTCACAATACAGGATCAAATCCAATGGTTTACATCCCTACCTTAATTCCATTCCATATGACCCAAGTCACATTGACTTGTCATTAATATTAGCCTACTTTACCAGCTTTGTTATTCCACTCCCTGTCAGCAGTTTCTGCAGCCTGATTTCAACCCGTGGATATTGCATTATTATTATCATCTGTGGAAGCCATACTGTCATAACTTAGTTTTCTGCTGTGAACCTTGTACGTGATACACAATAATGCTGATTGTGACACGAGTCGCACAAGCATTTAGGAACAAAAGTTTCTGTGGTTAATATCAACTTTGGGTTTGCTAAGTTTTAAATACCTGGTAGCCACAGTAACTATAGGAGGTACATGTAAGGTGAAAAACAGTGTGACATGTCAATGAGGACAAGAGTGAATAGTAATTTCTCTACATCAGCTATTGGAGACTCTATCAAAGTTGTGTTTTATCTACTGGAAACATTTTGACCAATTATTTTTGTTCGCGCGTGTGGGAACAGTGCTACTCACTTGTTCCAAAGACTATCATCATCAACTAAGAATTTTTGTGAGGACGAAGGAAAAGAAGAAGAAAAAGAAGAAGACAAGGGCTGGTCAACAGTGCCTAATTAAGTTTTGGGAGATGCTCAAGCACGTTCATTCACACTTGAACCATTCTGTTCCTCGAGGAGTCTCCCCAGCTCCGTCATCATCCTCATCCTCATCGTCCATCTCGACGCAAGGATCCTCAAATTTCTCTTCACCCAGCAGTGGTGGAAGCGGTTTTTCATGGAGAAGTATTGGTGACTGCCGCGCCTCCAGTCGTCTCAGCATGACAGAAAACTCTAATGCAGTAAGCCCAATGTCACTATAATATACCATTAAATTAGCCCATAAAATTAAACCAACCACTTTTTTCACCCTCCTTCCCTCCTCGTCATCATCTTCTCTTCTTACTCAATCAGATGGATAGCACATAGCTACAAGTACATGATGCTACATATCCGAGTTAGAGAAGATATGATTGTCAGGAAAGGGCAAGTGCGCTCTTTAACTTCCCACCAAGTTCACACGTTCGAATGACTCGACTAGAGTAATGATAATGAATGGATTTACATGCAAGATCTTTTCTTCGAATCTCTCGGCATCATGAGGCTTGAATGAGCCACTCATTCTGGAGGACCCGAACTCATTTACTATTCTATAGGTAGTGCATATCCTGGTGCTGAACGGACAAGGCTAAGAGCCAGTTGGACTGTGGAGTACAAGTGTAGAAAAGATAGGTCGAAAAGCAGTTGGTAAGCAAGTCGGAGTAAATGGGAATTTGTTTAAAAATTATTACATCTGCTTCCCCATTAAGCACTGCTGAAAAGAATCAAGCCAGGGAATTTATCTCCCCGCACTCCCTCATCCTCAGTCCGTCTTTCTCTTCTTCACATATCTACGGTATAATAATAAGCTTCACTTTCATCCTGTAGTATACTATAGTAAGTTGCAAGGACCATTCCATTCATTGCATACAAAATTTCATTGAGTACGATAATACTACCTGTTTCAGGGATGGACAGACACCATTGCATAACACGGCAGTTCAGAAATGCACTCCTGACTAGAAAGGACTTGCGATTCGATGCATAACGCAGCTGTAGATAGGACTTTTATCCGGAAGAATTTAAACTATTGTTATTGTACTTTGCCAAGCACTGAGGTGAGGCCCTGCTCGATCACGCGGCTTTTACCCTGAAAGGCAATTCTAATACATTACGTTTAATTTACAAGGGACAATAACGTCTCTTTGGCTTGGTGTGGTGATGATAATAATGATGGTAAAAGGAAAGGAAGAGATTACTTTGATTTTAGTCATTGTAGCAATTTAAAATTTGAAATTTCCTTTACTACTGCTCATGTTTCAAGCCATTCTTCACCGTATGGAGTCGTGTGAGTAATTCTAATTAGCCAAACAGTCCATACAAGATTGCTGTAATGAGGAATAAGAGAGTTGTTGGTTTCATGCCCCTCTCACACGGTCCCTTCATTATCATTATTGATTCAGAAGAATCTTTCTGGCGTGTCTGGCCACCTGCCTATAATACAAGTCAGTCTCTCAGAGAGGATCATCTCCTCTAACTATTTTCTCAAAACTTCTTCCAATATTTATGTTGACACAAATGCTCTTCGACACATGAAGCCTTATACTTGCAAACATAAACACGCCTTAGCAGAATTATTATCATCATCATCATCATCATCCGCATGCTCATCATCGGAACAGACTTGTGCCAAAGCTTGAAAAATTTACATACAACATACAAATGCACACACGTACACCCAGTGTGGGAAGTCATATCACGTGGCTCTCTGTTTACGGGCAAATCATGTAATCCTACATGATGTATCCATTACGAATAGCTTCTACTACACTGTGAATGAACACTTGGGGAAAAATTGTTAAATATCATTCATTTAGTTCATCAATAGCAGGACTGATTCATTCATCTGATTTTTTTTTGTGAAAAATGTTTATGAACGGGAAGAAGACGAACAGTCAGAGTCATCAGTACGATAACCAGTCGATTACCCTATCAAGGAGGAGCATTGAGAATGCTGAGGATGATGCAGCCCTTTTAATAATTCTTATCTTCAACTCCAGCATTGATATACTCTTTTTTTAGTCATGAAGATTCATCTCCTTTCGGGAATGATGATGATGATGATAGTAATAGTAATAATAATGATCATGTTGATGGAGATGATCATGCATGCAGTGTATCTGTTAGAGCAATAATTCCTTACCACTAATAGACCAGAGAAAATGAAATAGCACTTGAAACCCATATAATTATTTATGCTGAAACCCTCTGTTGAATTAAGTCCACATATATAAATAGTTAAGCATGGAAGTACATAACTTCTCTCTCTCTCTCTTACTCTGCACCCCATGTCCACATGTTAGCATTAAAGCCATTTTGGCTCGTTCAGAAGGAGATTGTATTATGACGGAACATTTCAAATTGTTTAGCTCTCTCGTACACAGTACATAGCTAGCTATGTCGTCTATTAAAGATCTGCCTGTCAGTCTGACTCGATCTGTATATTAGTGAATGGCTTTTGAAGTAGTAGTAGAA
>JAQFYD010002169.1:0-10252 GCA_034694225.1 Bourletiella hortensis
TCATCCACTTATCCATACTCTCACGATGAATAATGTGTCCACAGTCTTCCAATAATACAAACCTGGATAATAACATTAATATACAATAAGACCCGTGAGGGAACTAATGACAATAAACGAAAGAATTTAATAATCACAAAAATGTAGCACCTGGCCCCCTCTTCATCCTCATAACCAAACCAAACTTCCTGTACATTTTCTTGGTCGCAGATACGACACAGGAGCGGACAAGGTTCCCCGCATGATCCAATGCAATCGTGGCTACACTTCAGTTTCTTCGGGCATGGCTCATCGCACGCATCACGGCTGCAAATTTCGCTGCACAGTCGGTTACATCGCTTGTGCTTACATGACCACCCGCAACGTTCCTGTCAAAAACACCTTCATGAATAGTCCGGATCAATAACTTAATTACTTTTAGTCCTGACTTACTCTACAATCAGTGCACGGTACACCGCACCGCTTCTTGCAGGTGGAATGCTTACATCGAAGAATGCATTTCTCTTCACAAGGAGGACATATGCTCGAACAAGGATTTTTGCATCTGCAAGAAAATGACCTTAAGGTTAGAAAGAATACACAACTTTCTGGTACATATACAAATATTTTGACCTTACACGTGACCGCAGGCAAGCACACGGCCACATTCGGCTTTACATTTCACATGAAGTCTTCCCTGAAAGCATGACGAGCAGTCTCCTTGACACGGATGTCCACATCCCCCCTCATCAGTTGTCACAATGTTCCCGCAAGGTTGATGACAGAACTTGAGTAAATCATCCGCCTTGCAAGTGTCGCGATGGCAGGGAATTTCAACCAAATGACCGCAAGGAGATTTTTGCTTCGAAAGGACCAACTCATTACAAAATGTTTTGCTGGGTGTTACGTGACATTTGACCTTCACGTCATGTTCGCAGTCAACCGACTTTTTATCCATTTCAACCTTGCAAACAGTCAAAGATACCTCAGCGTTACAAAACCAGCCCATAGGTAAGAGCATGACTGGATAATTAAATGACAGCTTACAATACAGGGTGAACATGACTCAAAGCATTTCTTCGGGCAAGGATGCTTTTCAACGCAGTCCACTGTTTGTTCACATGGCTTCTGACATCGAAAATTTTTCAAATCCGTGGAACAACGCAAATTGCATACGTGACTACAGGGTAGCTTCCGATCAATCTTCTCAGAACAAGGACTGCATTCCTGAAAACACTTATGATTTTCTTTGCATGGATGACCTTCAGGGCATTCCTTCGTACATGATTTACGACATTTGTAGAGCTTATGGTCAGGATCATTGCTGACATGGCATGGTCGCGTGCACTGATGACCACAGTCCAGTCGAGTGTCGCACATAGCCACACATCTCCAGGTATCGTATAAGTCTTTCTGCCAGCACTCTATGACAACCTATAAGTAAGAGTTGTAAAAATTATACTCCAAAAGACCATTTGGTTTCAATCTGAAAGACTTACAGTGTGGTTGCAATCCGTCTTGGTCTTTTCAATGCGCGTCTTGCACTTCACGTCAGACGGATGTACATTACAGCTGGTTGACTGCGTGTGACCACATGGGAGTTCCTTTTCACAACTAGCCTCACAAATAACCTTTACGGGATCGGCAGTGCACTGCAATAACGTATGATGGCCACAGGGAAGCTCTTTTTCAACGATTTCCTTACAGGTGTATTCACTTGCGGGCTGATGACATGGGAGCATCTTCTTGTGTCCACAGTCCAACGTCTTCTGTATGCGCTCATGGCAAATGTAATCTTCGACACGAAAATGGCAAACCAGCTGTGCTATATGGTCACAAGGTAAGTGTCGTTCAACCATTTCTACGCACTTGTAGCCAGCAACATCCTTCCCACAGGGTAAGGACACATCATGACCGCAAGGTAGAGATCTTATCATTTTAACTTCACATGGGGGACAGGGGATCTTCCAACAACGATGAGGGCATGGATGATTGGCTGGATCAGCACAAAATCTTTCACACTGGAGTTGGCATTTGTATTCCAGGTGCTGTCGATCAATTACATGACAAATTTTTTGGCATGCATGTTCGCAGTTTGGTAGGACAGCCGGACAGGGCTTGAGGCAGCCCCCTTCAGGGCACTTTTCTCTGAAATCATCTGGCTTATCAACAGGTATAACGTCACCATGGATTTGGCACCGAAGATTCAACTGCTTGCCAATACTCTGCTGCCGTTCCAGCTCATCTGCTATGGACTCCCATGTTTTTGACTTGGAACCCAAGAGGCAATCCATGTTGCAAAGGACATACATGCCTTGCCTGCCATGATAATTTAAATGTGAATCGGCAACATTATAAACCCGAAAATTAATATGAAATTGATTACTTGGCTCGTGAAAGGGCGACACAAATTCGGTTCTCAGTTCTTAAAAATCCAATCCTGTTGTCATCATTGCTGCGAACAAGGGAAAGAATTATAATTTCATTCTCCTCTCCTTGGAAATTGTCCACCACTGTGACTCTCACTCCTCTGCAAATCTGTCCTTCCAGTCTCATAAACTACAGAAAAGAATCTTCCATAAGATAATATCAATCCACAAAGAAATCAGCAAAGTTATTGTTTCATACCTTTTGAATAAGAAACATCTGCCCAACGTAAGTAGTCAGTACAGTAATTTCTTCAGGCTTATACCCCTGCAGAAGTAAATAACGAGTCAATTTTGCAGCGTACTCAGCTTCATATTCGTTTGACTTAGACATGGAGTCGGTTTCCTGCAAATACATATCACAGATTCAGTACATGGGATTCAATAATAATAGCGTACAATTTACAAAAACCAGTACCGCCTTTTCAGGTTCAGTGTGATTGACAAAGAATAAGTTCTTTGCCATCCCTCTCACGTTCGGATAATTGAGCACACTCTCATGGTTCACAAGATCCTGGTAGATTGTAGGTACCAGCAGTCTACAAATTTCAGGTCGCATTCTATGCTGAGCCTGAGTAAAATATAAAATGGACACGTTCATCACTGGTCACCATAAACAATGATCATACTGAAAACTGTCCCTGATTTTATAATCACCCGTAAATGATGAAACGAAATATTATTTCGTATGAGTCGCTCAAATAGTGAGATATTTAAATTGTAGTCGTTTGCCAGCCTCGTCACGGTCGTGCCTGGACGTAGCTGCTTGTGATCACCTGGTCGAACAACGGATAATCAGAGGCAACTGCTATTTTAATTAGTTGGAAAAGATAATAGTCAGTTTACCTATCAGTATCAAATGCTCGCAATGCTCCGTCAAAGATGTCACAATATGCGACTCCAGCACCTCGGCGGCTTCCTCCACGATTACTGCAAACATTTACTTTGATTACCATATTTACCATCTCATCAGAATAACTGCTCTTTAATACCATTCATTATTCTACAGCATTTAGACACTAACCAATTCGTGATTTCATCATTCGCAGCAGAGTATTGTACTTTGCAGCCCCTGTGGTAGTCAGACCGACAACCATTGCCTTCTTCAAGATTATACCATCTCCTTTGTTGCTTACTTCTGCGAACTTTTCCTGTGCTTTAATTATTGCGTCTTCCACAACAACAATGTTCTGCATCACGAAATTTTTCAGCATCTCCACAACACGGAAGTAAATAGCCCACTTCTCGCTAAGAGACAGTTCCTCCTTATGACTTCTTGCAAGTAATTCAGCTGTCACTTCAGGAATTTCGATACGACATTCATGGTAAGCATCGAACAGGAGCCTCAGTAATGCAGCTTTGTTTCCACAGACACGCTCTTCTTCTTGAAGACACCACAATAGTCGCACGATTTTAGCCAACATCTTCTTATCTTTCCTCTTATCAGCCTCCACATACTGCTGCTGTAGATTATGACGGCTTGCATTGAAATCATTAGTTGCTATGGCGCAACAGGGCACCTTAGCTGCGATCCTTTTGGCCGAAGTGTCCTCCATCTGAATTTCTTCGTCCAAACGGTGGGCTTCTAGCATGGCTTTAAGTTCTCCATCATCCTCCTCTGCATTCGTTTCATCCGTCTCATTCTCTGTCGTTTCATCTGTGCGAAATAGTCGGACTTCGCTGATGCTAAACAACTTCCTCAATCGGCTCTCTGGATTAAAGTCAGCGTCCTCGAAGAAACTATTACTGAGACCAAGCCAATTAAGTAGTATCCGACTGGGCGCATAGAATATTTTCCACAATTCCTCAGGTATAGTCTTCTGGACTTCAGAAATCATGTCCTCTTTCTTCATGGTGACAGGAATACTCAAGGAGTAATTGGACAGTTCGTTGTGTATACTCTCACAGATCGAAAAGAGCTGGCGAAAGTGTACAACACCAATAGAATTGCACAAGTCTTTGTACAGGCTTTTCAAATCAGCTCGGCCACCTTGAATCTTCTTTAGCTCTTCACGCGCTCTACGTAATGTTGACGCATACGATATGTCGAACAAGTGGTTTTGATGATAATGCTGGCGTCTCTGGTGGATTCCATACTGCTCAATTGCTTCCACCTTGGACCGTCCACCCACACGAACTAAATTAGTATCCGGAGGAATGCCTATTGCCTTCATGTTGCTCAAAATTCCTTCAAGAAACTGGTCCAGGGCGTGATTCGTATAGCAAACTATAAGAATGGGATCCATGTCCCTCTCACCAGTCAGCATTTCTGTAGGCAGGCATACTTCCTTTAGCTGGGAATGTGCATCTGTAGCTACCGTGAGATCTTTGTTCGAGGAGAGCAAGTTTTCACGTTCACTGATTTCCAATAATTGCTCATCAGTACCGTCCTCGTTTGTCTCGTCACCATCTGATTGTAGTCTGGCGGTTTCCCAAAGAATTTTTCGGTTCGATAGCAGTAGTTTCATTACTTGGAGACCAATATAAGTCTTCCCTGTTCCTGGAGGGCCTTGAATAATACTAAGTTCTTGAGTAATGGCAGATCTGAAGGCCTCGTACTGCGGCTCATCCATTCCTAACTCAGAAGCGCTGGGCCACTGGGCCAAATTCAGAGGATTAACTTTGTGAGACAGGAGCTTACTATAGTCTAAAGGATGCACCTCATTATCAGAATCCGAGCCCTCCATCTTTTCATCCGTAGCCGCAGAAGGATAATACTGACGTTTAATTTCTTCCTCATTCGCCTTCAGAAGCAATGTGAAATCCATTGCATATTTAGTGGCTGTTAAATATTTTGGAGGTGGAATACTTTCGGAGGAAACATCCACAATATACTTAGCCATTCGAAATGTTTGCAGGATTGGTACGTCATAGTGTGGAGGACCTGGTTTTCCCAAGAACTGGAGAGCTTTCAAGGTATGCCTGCAAAAAACACAAAAATACGGACCGTTACGAAATGTCTTAGTTCTTCAAAGTACGCCAAAAACAATTCGCCTACCTGTATGATTCGAAGTAAACTTCACATTCAATCATAAGAAAAACGTCCACATAAGACGACGGCCTATCTCCTTCCCAGATGATACCAATGATCCCTTGACTCAGTAGTTTCTCATCCCTACAAGCCACCGTAGCGAAGTAAATTTTGCTGAAGTTATCAGGTGTCAGCAGAACAAGTGAACCATTAATTAGCCTCTTGCTTTTTTGCCAGTTCACACGTTTCAAATTAGTGGTTGAGAATTTCATGGAAAATACAGTCTTCTCAAGCCAACACTGAACGTCATTGAGCCTCACGTCATGATAGAAACGAATAGTGCCAGGTGGCAACCTCTTCTTCTTAGTTTTGTACTCAGTTCTGAAATAAATATAAAATGAAAATAATACGTCGCTCATCTCAACTCTCCACCTGAATAGCATACAGAATTTCTGAGATAAAATACTTAGCCTCACTCGTGATTCTGATACTCCTTTACTGCTTCGCGAAGAGGTGCAATGAAATCTTCACGTAGAAGTCGAAACTGGACGTCCAAATATGTCAATGCAGAAGGGTATGGACGATCGATCAAATTCGGCCTCAAAAATGGTTCCTCTTCCGCTTGAATTTCACTAGCTGTTGGGACAATGCTGGTATCAATGTAGTTGTCAGGGGGCTTCAGATGATACAACCTTTCCTTCTCAGCACTGGTCAATTTCTTGACATGTTTTCTAGTTTTTGTTTCCTCTACGATTTTTCGAGCTTGCTCAAGGTCCAATAAATCACCCTTCAACTTCTGAACCCGTTGCTCCAGGTCAGATAAGTCACTTTCTCCCAGTTGCACTTTTGACTTGAGAAGTATGGCAGCACATGATAGCGCCTCAAGCAAGGGTGGCAACTTCTCTGAAGCTAAGGTTCGCATCCGTGAAAATATGAAGCCATATAAATTGCAAATTGCCTGCAGGCTCCTCAAGGGTGCTCGATCAACTGAATCGTTTGTTCTAAAAATAAAAAAGAAACCGAGTAAATTATTTCAAACTCATAGGCCGCTATTTCATAGTGGCATTTAATTCGTAGTTAAACAGTAAGTGACCACCGGTTCTGGCTATCTCGCTTACCCTTTCCCACCGTAGGTAAGTTTGACTGTAAATGGTTCCAATTTCGCTAAGAAACTATCTTCGCAAATGACAGCTACTATTCCATTCTGAACCTGCGGCAACGCCGTATCACCACAGATTTTTTCTCCAATGACTTGAATTAACGTAGTCATCTCGTCCAAGTCTTTCTGGCAGTCAACTTTTGACAGATTCTGTTTAAAGTTCAGAATGCTCCGATCAATTGCAGTTAACACATCATCGTTTGGCTTGTCCAAGAACTCCAGCATCTTCTTCATACCAAACGGGTTGATCTCACGTGCTGTATTCATTCTAGAATTTGAAAATTATACATGATGTGCATATGACTTTCACTACTTTCGGTAATAGAAACTATAGAACAGAAATTTGAAGTCACGATGAAGTAGGACTCACCCATTACGATTCTTCATCACAGTCCCCCTATTACTGCCTCTCTTTGCAAAGCCATTTGTATGTCCTGCTTCTGGTCTACCAGGACCTGAGAATGCACACAGATCAAGCCGTAACACACAATCGTAAAAACTTTCAAATACCTTCCGGTCACATAACTGCCCTTATGAAATCAGAATTTCGTCATTCCCAACCACGGAACTTACCAGGATTTGTAAACGGAGGCTTCCCACGACCGTTTCCGCGAATTCCACGACCCCGACCATTCCCTCTCCCTCGATCCGGTCGCCTTACGTTTGAATCCGACATTTCCTCCTACAAACATAAAGAAAAAGGTCATTATACGCACTCATCCACGCCAGACAAACTGTAATCCTTAAATATCAAGTGAGATGTTAAATTACCCGAGAAAGCCGATGAAACTCCTCCACAGTCGCCGTTACGTATTCACTATTACACTATACTTGTGCAGTCTCAATAGTTCAGTTTGACCACTATGAGGATGCCACTGGTACAAACCAAAGCCACAATATTGTGCACTTACAGGTCCATACGCGGAAGCTCTGCTGAGGTCATCAAAACTCTCAAATATTCCAGCACATTATAAGTACACAGTCACCTCAAGTTGGTCTACCCAACATGGGCTGCCGCTCTGGTCTCTTCGTTAATACGAAACAAGATTGTGTTTCACGATACGCGGACTATAAGACGACACAAGATGAAACACAGAACTCGACTAAACCCGCACTGGCGGTAAACCTTCCATCCATAACAGTATGATGAGATAATCTTGCTGTGTACATAACTAGTTGTGTGTTCATGCGGACTGGTATACAAGTCAAAGCCACGTACTTGCAAAGGTCAATAGGCTTAAGTACCCAGGATGAGAGAAGGAATTCAGGGATGATGAAACCCTTACGGGCTATCTGCATATTATTTATTCAGTGCCTACAACCTGCGTGCATATGTGCAAAGAGGTTGACTGTTGACTCATAGCAGCACAGCTACTGATATTCTTTATTATTTGCTTGTATTATGTCTGTGGAATTCTAGAAGGGGGCTTCAGACGCTATTGAAAGCTATTATAGATAAAACTGCAGAGACGACAGAATAACGTTTTCGTTCTGAAATTGCATCGCATGGGGTTTTTAATGCTTGTGTTAAATGCATACTCCGACTTGAACTTGAACCGAATGCATTGCAAACGTCTATAACTCTCAACTTAGTCAGTCAATATCATTCGGCTTTAGAGATGCTGCAGAAGAAATGCAAGAGAAGCGCAAATATAGAGCTGAGCCGGGCATCTAATGCTCAAGTACATTAACAATTTGAATGAAATGTTTAGTGGGAGTAGCCGGAAAAATTGACGATAGAGACTCAGGTCTGTGAGAGACTTGAGTCTCTACATTGAACAAAACATCCCGATAACGACTTGGTCCATGGAGAGGTAAAGAAATTGTCCTTCTTTGCAACTGTTTTTGTCCCGAATGCAATAAAGGCTCTGGGACCTTCGTAGCTTCGCAATCTGGGTTTGGGTGGAAATCTCTGTCTGGACTCGGCAGCAAACCGGAGGCAGGTTTGCCAGTGGTCCTCAATAATTGCCATGGACATGGTGAAAATCAATTCTGGAGTTATTCCAAACGAGGGGAGATGCGTCGGGATGATATGTGCGTTGACTATACGGAAGGACCAGGGCCGAAAATTCAACCGTGTCATGGTTCCCAGGGCTTTCAACATTGGATATACGATGATAGGGTAGGTTGCAGCTGTTCTATAAAATTTCGGTATATTAATGTAGCAAGAGCTCATCCTCACATGGAAAATTTAATTGGAGAAGGGACTGGTTCGACATGGGCCCAGTCAGAAATGCTTGGGGATCGGATCTAACAATAACCTGGTGATGGAGCCATGTGACGAAGCGAAGGACACACAACGATGGAAATTCGGCAGGCACACCTCTGGCTTTTTAACAATGTACAAAACTGTGCCAACTTTTATGATTTATTTGTCTGAATATCACGAAACTTTTAAGGAGACCAGCGGAAAAAGTAAAAATCTATGCCATGCATTTATTTATACCCATGGAGTTCAGCTCAGGGTATGATGGACCCGCGATGGGCCCTGATTGTCTGTTCCTAGTCCCCCGCATGCAGAAATGGCTATCCAAGGGCTGCTGCTGCTAGCAAATAAAGTACGGTAGACTACGCAGAGCATAAACCACGTGGTTCTCCTCCATCACCATCATGGCACTCGCTTGCTCAAGCTGAAAAGCCAATCTCCTTTGACTGCCGTTGCCGTGGCTATGTTTGCCGCTGCCAAACACCTGACATTGTTAGTCCACGTGGTCAGACCTTACCCTCCTCCTCTGATAGTTGGTTGCGCATAGACACCATCAAAGCAATCTAAAAAGGTTTGAACGGTTACGGAAAAGCGAGGCATTGAATAATAATTTAATAATTAATAATAATTTAATAATTAATGCATGACATTTACGAAACGAAGTGCATTATAAGCCACCTTTGGTCATTTTACCTTCGTCCCAAAGTAATCGTCCACGACAGTTTCATCACGCCTTGTTTCCGGGTAAGGAATGGCGAGCATGCTTATGGCAAAAATAAGACGGACCGACGGGGCTCCTGGAACTACTTTGTAAGCTACCATGATCGTTAGCTTTTTTAAATCTGAAGGATTTCTGTGAGCAGTGGAGAATGGTGTGGAGAACTCTTCCAGGAAATATTAGGCAGCAAAATGGACCAATGTCCCAACATTTGTTGAGTAATTAGTAAGAATAAAAACTTAATGTGGACACGATTGCCTTTAAAATCATTATGGATGCCTGTAAGTAATAAGGAAAAGACACACATTGGAGCTGGCAAACATCTCAAGTTGAAATAATATGGGACAGTTCCACTCAGGAGTCATTTGATGCGTGACTTCCACGGTCATGGTCCTGTCGTCACGGTATCTTCAAGTGGTTCTACAACGGAATTTAAGTGACAAAATATTATAGGTTCAACATAGTAGACTGAATAGCACGTTTTACTGCTATTGGCGTCACTTGAGGTGCACTGAGAAAAACAAGCCATATTGCAACGGATGTCGTCAGTAGCATAAATACTAGAAAACAAGATCTTGTTGATCCTTATTTGATGAAGCAAAATCATATTATCTTCTCATTATGACGAGTCCTAATCAGTACGGCTAAAAGCGATGAATGAGTCTTTCAATTCACTAGCAATGCCCGGTATCCGCCGTACCGGCGGAAAAATTCACAAAATCACGATGCACAGCGTAGAAAGTTTTGTGGCGGCCTGGCGGCCGCCGCTGGCTCAAGGGGTACGGAAGCCAGC
>JAQFYD010002170.1:0-10251 GCA_034694225.1 Bourletiella hortensis
GGTACCGAAGTGGTCGCTTCGGCGCCTTTCTTTTTGTATTACTTACTTATTCAAGAAAGTCAAAATTTAAAAAAAAAACAACTGATTGTTAATATTGTTTTGAATATCTTTAACGTCTTCTTCGTACTACCACCGTGGACTTTTCGCCGGGGAGGAGCGCAACGACGTTCAACAAAGAAGATTTCATCAGTATATTGTGAATAATAATGATGTTGAGATAAGCCAGAGTGACAATGCTCGGGGCTATTATGAATGTGAATTAGTTAGGAGCCAAGGTGATTGCCTGTGGTTTCCCTTATGTATAACTAGACCTGGGCATGGGAACCATTTTTAGCAACCCAAACCCGTTCCCGAAACCCAAACCCATTTTTCGGCATTCAGGTACCCAGTCCCGCTCCCAAACCCGAAATCAGGAGGCCAGGTCCACCCAAACCCGAACCCAAACCCGGTCCCGTTCCCGGGCTACCCATTTCATTTGGCTCACTCATATTCCCTTACTGAAAACTTCAATCCGGTTCTGAATGGGCTGAGCCAGCTTCTGCTACGGTTGGAAGGGCTCCTCATATCGAGAAAGTCCCTTCGTGTAAGTCGAACGCACTAAAAAACAGCCCCACTGAATCGATACGTACGCGCATGTGACTAACCTCTACGTTCCCAAACCCGATCCCGTTCCCATACCCGAGAAGCCGGGTTCGTGATTGGGGAAACCCGTTCCCGTTCCCAAATGCTCCGGGTACCACCACTTGAACTCCCAAACCCGATACCCACCCGGGTACCCCTGTTTCGGGTCTACCCGTGCCCAGGTCTATGTATAACTGTACAAGTAATGTCTGAAGTTTTACGAATCGACACCAGTAACCAGTGATAATGCTATAAGCTTCTGTAATTGGCAAAGATTTTCTGTTCTTTTTTAAAATGCTGTTAAATGGTTTTCCTTTAAAAACTGAAGGTTTTTCTATAAACACCTGGAGGGTATAACGGATTAGTCACTCTATTTCCCGCGTGAATACTATACCATTATTGCTCAGTATGTCATCCATCCTTCATAAGGTTTGACGACCTACCGAAACAACCTTGCAACCCCTTGAGTTCAGATTTGTTATGTGATAATGCTATAACCTACTTAAAGAAGATCGTGCCACTAAACTCGAATAAGACCTGGCTGTATTTTCAAAACGTTTCTTCATGCATGTATTATGAGCGATCTCATTTCTCTTTCTCCAAGACATTCATAAACACAGTGTCACACTCTTCCGAGGGATTTGGCCCGTAATTTCAGGGTAATTGCAATAATTCACTCTCCTCCTTGCATGCCTTTTACATGCATCATTGGGGTCTGAGGTCTCATGTCTCATCTGCTTGCGTTGCCGAATTTCGTACCATATGGTGAATGGCTGCGTGCACCGTACATGATCCGTAAATGGATTATCTAAAATTTTAAGCCGATACTTTCAATGGCTGAAAACTTTGTAGGTTCCCATTTGCGCTTGAGAGCTTTGAATGTATTTAGCTTCCCGCACTTTGAAAATCGTTACCGATTTCAAAACATTAGTGGACTTGACCGATATCTGCGCTGATATTCAATTTAGAACGCACTACAGCTCTTGGATTTGGCTTCTCCTCGTTTAATAATGTTAACTGCACGTCCGCATAGTCCGCATCAGAATCCCAATCGTTTCACTATGCGCGCATGCATAATATGGTAGGTGAAGTGGGACCCTTTAAATCAGTCTTCATGAGCCTTGCAATTTTAGTGCTGTATGTATAAAAATAGAAATAAACTTCAAATTACATGGAACTCTGGCAATTACTTCAGGTCTTCTTCTGTCCTAGGGAAATGCTTCACTACCCACCCATCCAGCCAAAACTTAGCCGGACTAGCTTCATCCAAGCGTACAACTTTCAAGCCAGTCTCATCGAGGATCAATAGTAAAGTAAGAGTTCTCATGGGTGACTAGTTGGCGGAATGTGCGAATGATCAGGGTTCCTCATCCGTTCGTGGTGACTCGCAATTCGGATTACAGGAGGAGTTACGCCACCCAGTCATTACCACTCAGTCTGAGGTCACTAATCATACTAAACTTCAGCTCGTGAAGCTGCTGGGGATTCTTATCTCTATGCTTCGGCCGCAGATTTTATAGAGGAAGTCCAGCTTCCTCCAATACATATTAAAGCGGAGGATTGAAAAATCGAGGATTAAGATTGTTCAGGCCCGTGTTAATCCAAGGTTAACAAACTTATTCAAGTCCAGCTCATCTATGACACAGTTGACCAGCTAGTCTCATCCAGGTTCAAGCTAACCAAGTCCCATTACTAACTGGTTCGGATCTACACGAAATGGGCTCAGCAGTGAATAACGAGTCTTTGGCGTACGATACCTCTAAATACATTGAAAAATTGCAACAGTCATGCGATAATGTTACAAGTTACATACTTCACGAAAGCAATGAATTACAGATTTACGCCCAGAACATGTCAGAAACACATTTCTTGCAAGTTTTATTATGTTACCAAAAAACAGGCGATGTTATTTAAGATTCTAAATTCCGGAAAGGCCAATGACCAGTCTCATCTACCAGGATTTTAAGCAGTGAATTGAAACCCTGTGGTGTCAAAGTTTGTCCTGGTATGGTAGGTTATTGACCTACCATAACATGTTGATGATAGTATTCGTCGATCTATCCACCTCTACGAATGATGTACTGCAGGTGTGGTATTCATTTTCCAAGTATCACCCGCAGTTATGTCTTGCAGTAGCCTTGTAACGCAACAAGTGCAACAACTTAAAATCCTCATTAAACGGTCAACTGGTTTGCAGCTGCTGCGGTGAAATCTGTGTCTGTGTTAACTAGCTATATATGTGTTATTTACCATATAAATTAAGCTGAGTTGAGATTCTCTGCTTGTGAGATCTGAGTGTAGCAGTACTTTAAAGACGTAAATCCAACGTAGCTAGTTGATGACAAGCAAATGAATAAGAACCATCAATGATGCTGAGAGTGGCTATGGGGTTCCATATGTCGAATGGTACAGCCTGTACATCTTTGTACTCACTTGTGCAATCGTGTGTGCCACCCCGAACTTCTGATTGCGTTCCAAGCAGACGGGTAAGATTTAAAATTTTACATTACGTTAGAAAAGCTGCAATGGTCCACCATCAGCATATTCCGTCTCCACAGGGCGATTAAGGCTAATTGTTGATCATCTCTTAAGCCAGTTGTGGCGCACCAGGACTGAACCTGGATACTATAAAATTTATACGAAAAGTGCAGTGCTCTCAGTTCGAAACCCAGCAGGCGTCGAAGATCGCCAATTCGACTGTCGCTTCAAGACGTTTTAGCAATGATGGATGTATAGAACTGCGCTGCGCCTGTACAGCAGAATTTTCCCACGTTCTCGCCCCAAATTTTGCTATAATTAAGAATCAAACCCCACTGTTGTATTGCGCATTAGTAGAATTGTGTTTTCATCCGCAAGGAGAGCTGACTGAAACGACTGCATAGAAATGTAAGCGGCACGTAGGCGAAAAACCCACGAACCTACTTTTACTCATTTACGTAGAGCAATAATTTTAGTTGTTGTCGTCAAGGTTGGAAAGAGTGGACAGCATCAAGACGGATTTGACCTTATTTGCACAAAGATAATAAAGAACGAGGCAATGGTGAGCTGGTGGGACAAGAAAACATTTCCGGAGTAACCCACCTGATGCAACTCACAAAAACAGGCACAAGATTTCCTTTAAATTGTGACATGCATGACGGATTCGGTTTACCCCGCAGCCCACCATATGCTTCAGCTACTCCTGGACAACGTGGTCCTCAAGGCTCATGCAACTCTGTTGTCGTTTGACTTGCATGAACCTCGGTGGCTGCTGTACCCGTGTCCCCCTGCTCGAAAAGAAGGTGGGTGTTTCCACTCGTATTTCACGTCATATTCGAAAACTTCGATGTGAAGTTTTACTTGAAGAGAATAAAATATTCTGATCCCTAAGTTTTGCGTAGTCATCTACTGGAAAGGAGTCAGAGTGAATACTGAAGTAACCATCGGCGAAGTATCCACCGGGGACCAGAGTGCGAAATCCATCTATTTCAGGAATATGGAATGCTGTCGGGATTACAATACAAAAAATATGGATCTAATTGTGGAATGTGGAATGCAAAAGAGCGACCAGTGGAATCAATTGGAATATGGAATGTCAAACAGCAATGACTGGATTTGGAATTGGAATATGAAATTTCTCGACGCAAAGAAAGGTTTGATAATGGAATTGGAATACGGAAAATTCCTTCCGGAATTATTTTCCCATTCCAGAATACAAGGTGGATTGTCCAATTTTGTGATTAAACTTAACATGAACATGTGTCATGTCCGATTCCGTTGATGCAAATGGGTAATAAACAACTTGGATGGTCATGCGGTAGAAGGAACTACCTTGTTTTCCTTCCTTATTCAAGCATAGCAAGCTACTCGCCGAATTGAGAATCAAATAAATTCCAATATTCCAGCCACTTTGGAATCTGGAATTACCTATTGAAATTCGCGGAATGGGATTGTGGAATATGGAATTCACACATGAAAAGCAAGGATTGGGAATTGGAATGTGGAATATCTCGACACGAAAAAAGGATTGGGAATGGAATTGGAGTATGGAAAATTCCATGTGGAATTGTATTCCCATTCCGGAATACGAGGTGGATTTCCCACTCTGCCGGGGATACAGGGGACATGTCCTCGGCAGCTGAAACCTTACAGGGGACAACTAATGTATTTGTCGTGTCCCGTACGAATTTAAGGAGTTTTTCAAACGTTGCTACAAACGCCTAAATTCCGTCCTCACATTTACCAAAAGTGCCAGAAAATCTAACAGTTCGCAAAATTCTGCGTCTACGGCACATGGTTGTTTCAATTTCAAAAAATTATTTATTGCATTGGTCCTCATTTCAACCTCAAAATGCAGAAAACAGGCCAAATTTGACGCCGTCACCCGACTTTGTCCCCTGCACGCTGGCGATCGGGACTGCGCCTATGGAAATAACGGAATTGTACAGTTTATGTGGATTCAGAAAAACCTGAGGGGCATTGATAAGGGGATTTCAGGGTCTCCTTGACAAAGTCTCTTAAACGCAATACCGGGCTGCTCAGGTCTTTTGCTCCTTGTCGTCATTAGTCATCGACTACCAGTCGCATCTCGCTTGCGTAGCGTTCTGCGTTTACTGTACAAAACGTGGGATAGGAAAAGATAATGTGCGTTACCTTCATATAGAGCAGTGATGTCAACCTCAAAATCCGGTTGGGCCATTTGCAAAAAATCTAAAGCTTCAGGGGCCACCTCGTGAATTTTAAAATTTCAAAATTTGCCAATTTAGCCTGTTAGCATTCCAAAAACCAATTTTGGCCAAAGTAGGCTCCTGAATCTTACTGTTCGCATTATTTTAGTTGCCTTAAATTAAGAACAGCTATCACTTTCGGACAAATCCTGGCTTTGGTTTCGGACGTATAGTTTTTATTGAAATGTTGATGCAACAAAATATATTTCTGCAGGAAAAATGTTACTAAAGATGCAGTTTTCCCTGTTCTGCGTAGTTAAACCTGCCCAACATTATTTGAAGGTAATGGACCCGGTTCCAGGGACGACCAGCTGTTGGTCAAATGAGAGCCTGAGCGCACGAAGTGCTGAAGATTGTAGACTTTTTCATGAACATTTTGGGATTTTGGTCAATATTTTGCATATATTTCGAATTTATGTGGACTCAACGTGCAACGTCAAATTCTGGAAATCCATCGTGGGCCATTTTCGGAAACTCCGGGGGCCACTTTTGGCCCGCGGGCCACCAATTTGACATGACTGATATAGAGTTACAACGTTCAATGTTCGCATCAACTATTAACGGCTGCGACAGAGCTACTTCATGACTTAAAACAAGCGATATATCATTAATTTTTGGCACTCGTGCAAATTCGTACAAGACCTGGGACGTTGCTCACGTGGGGGCATCAAGCAACCCAAGAAATTCCAGCTACGGTTGCTGGAGAACTATTGCATGCTGCTCGGTAAAGTTCTGGTGTGGATCTACTTCGAGTGCGCGATCTATGATCCTGCGGCAGCCTGGTTTTATTGTAGGCGATCACGAAAAAATACATGCTGGTTGCTGGTGATCACAGACCAAGCGGTGATCACGGCTCTCTAATGGGTACTGGTAGCTGGTGATCACAGTCCACGTGGTGATCGCGAGGCTGCAGTTGCTCCAGGCAGCTGATGATCATCGTAAAAAATTCTAATCAAGGAAGGAACTGGATAGGTAGCATGACAGGTATAAGTAAAATGCTTATATTTATTTTCTTTAGCATTGCTATAAATCAGTAAAATCTAATGAAAATCGCCTTAAATTCAAATGAGGTCTAAAATAACCGTAAAATACTCACAATTATAACAAATAGGTGAATTTCATGAGGATCAAAGGTAGTTCTCATGTCCTGAAATAACTTAGTTCACAGCATTCATCAGGAATACCTTACAACAATTCTTCTATAAGTTTGACCGCAAGATAAGTTGTGAGTCGACAAATAATAAACTGTATACTGTACTGCTATGATCACCAGCTACCAGCACCAATGTGAGAGCCGTGATCACCTACAACCAGGCTGCCGATCCTGCAATTATTATAGACTCAAGGGTGAGCAGTACACTTTTTGTGTCACGGCTGTCCTCCCTGTCAGACAACAGGCTTGGAGATAATATGGTAAAGAACAGTGGCGTCGGAACGGCTATCAGGTCACGGGGGACAATATTTTGTACAAAGTGTAAAATTGACCAGAATAAGGGCCCAAGTTTTCTACCTTTGAGGGCCGCGTACTGAACGTAATGTAAAAATCTGCCAAAATCCTGCAAACGGCGCCATAGGCGCCTCGAGAAATAAAAAATTGGAGCAAAATTCGCCAAATTAAGCCATATTTGAGCGATTTTTGGAGCATTCTGCAACATTTTGAAAATTTTCCACGGGGGACAATTACATTGCTTGTCCCCTGTACATGTTTTGCTGCAGGGTACATGTACCCCTTGTCCCCCGCCTAGGGTGACCAGATTTTCTGAGTCCAATTATAGGACTTTTCCAGCTCACTAACTTACTGTTTTGATGAAACTCGCCAGGTTCACCGGAATATGCCTAAAAACTCAGCAATGACTTAAGAATGTGTTCAAAAATGCAGCGAGCAACACTGCAAAATTTCGAAAAATCTAAAAAATTGTGTGC
This sequence comes from Bourletiella hortensis, assembly GCA_034694225.1. Taxonomy (NCBI): domain Eukaryota; kingdom Metazoa; phylum Arthropoda; class Collembola; order Symphypleona; family Bourletiellidae; genus Bourletiella; species Bourletiella hortensis. Next base: position 7,251 of record JAQFYD010002170.1, read on the forward strand.
AGTTGCTATCCTGGCTACTGGCGAAGAGAGGACCGAGGACAGAGTCGAACACAGTAAATTTGTCATCAATTTAGTGATTTTTTTGGCGTTTCGTATTGGAAATGAGAGCAGAATCTATAATAAGTCCTGGCACACCGTTCTTAGCATTTTGAGTTTTCGTAATTAAAAGTGCACTGGGGTAAGCGCTCCGCGTTGCAGCCAACTTTCCAGGTAACCCGTAAATTGTTACATGGGACTTATCACATTATTTGTCTGCACTGCAGGGAACATATCTCATGTTACGATTGGTGCAACGGTTGCCAAGCCTCGATTATAACTAGTGCCTGTTTTTATCTAAGTACATTAACTATGATTCAAAGATCACGAGGGTTGCCTATAGTACCCGCTCCCGTCCTGCGTTAGATTTCATCATTTTGCGAAAGGCATACGGGAAAACTCTGTAGGGTTCTGTCACTTGGGTTTCAAAGTTTGAACGAGAACTGAGAGCACAAATTTAGGTTCAAACAGTACAGAATTTCAAGACAATTGCGACTATTGCGCCGAAGGCTAACAAATTAGGAGCTCAAAAATTGCGGAAAGACTACTACAAACGAGCCATTTTCATCAAAGCCGGGATACATTCTGCCCTCGTTGAGTCGTCAATTTTGAATATATCCTATTTTATAGGACCTGTCCAAATATAGGACTTTTTCCGGATTTTGGACGTTCAATATAGTCAATAGGACTCCGAGCTCAAATATAGGACAGTCCTATGCAAAATAGGTCATCTGGTCACCCTACCCCCGCCGTTCCGACGCCACTGGTAAAGAACTAGCGGAAGAACCTGGAATTCAGCAAGAAAAATGACTGGTGAAGTCATCATTAACAATTCTTACCATATACTTTTTCTGTAACAGTCAGCTAAAATAGTTCTACCACAAATTTATACGTATGATTATTGATTTGCTTGCATTTGCAAAAGCAGTACCAATGATAATTTCATAGTAATATAATAAAGTCACGGCAATATGTGGGGCACGTGTCCTTCCCTCAGTCAACGTAACTATCCGTCCCCAAGAATTCCTAATAGCATTCACGAAGCCTTTAACCTTTTTCTACTACGCTACAGTTCCATCACAGGCACAGCAGGATTCGCTTGTGGCATTTGGCCACTCGTGTTCCACAACTCATAACGAAAACTTGAGCAATTCCCGGTATTAATGACGCGTTGATTTCACTAGTGGGCATTTTGTCGTAACTCCAACTCAACTAAAACTCAAAATTTTAAATTGAGGCAACTCCTACTCAAGCTCATGAGATTTGCGCTGCGCCTATTTCGCAACTCTACTCTAACTCTAACTCATGACTTAACTCATATATTTGATTCCCGCACATTCATACACCAAAACTTAGGTATAAATCTATGGTTTATAAGGCACGAATTTTTAAAATAAGCGGAGTTGTGAGTTAGAAAAATGCAACTCTAACTCTTACTCATGAGTTACTGTCAGATGAGCGGCAACTCTATATCATAACTCATCAACTCAGGCATGAGTTACAATGTGAGTGGCATGAGTTGCCCTATAACTCATGAGTTAGCCCATCAGTGGTTGATTTCAACCTAGACCCAAAACATGGATTGAATTCTTCCGCCCCAAGATTTTTCCTTCATGGTCTTCACTTCCTACTGCCCCTTGCTTCACGCAGAGTGTTTTCACAGGAACAACGCTATAGCATTACCAAAATAGCAACCCTTTCCATTAAGCGCTGTCCAATGATATGTAGGATTTTAATAATTTCGTTTGATATAGTTTCACATGCATAACATAGAATTTCTTTTTATCAAGTTTCTCTTCCCGTTCCGTATGACTTGGGAGTCCAATTTATGATTTAAGCCACTGCTTTACACTACGATTACTTACTGCAGCAACTTTCTCTCTAGATCGAGCCCTTAGGATTTAAACAAAGGCCTTATGAACAATCAACGACCACTCACTACAAAATATACAACTTCTTACGGAAATGATTATTAAAGTGATGAAGAAGGCACAGAAGATGATAGCTGGTGTCCTCGGCCCCATTTCATTGGCTGCACTCCCTCCAGTAGGGTCGACAATTGGTTCCGTGACAGACCCACCCTCGAAAGGGCAATTCGGTACACTGTTTGCAGGTTTATCATTGCAGCGGTCCTTGTCACAAAAACATTGCCATACTTTTATGTTCCCCACTTGAGAACATGTGCCAAGTTTTTTGCTATCTGCGGTTTTATCCAGATATCTTCGAAATACCTTCTCCCCCACATCTGTACCGCATTCTGTAACGCATGCCCTGACAGCCGCAGCAGTGTCACCATCTACATTGGTTAGATTTGGTTAGTCTGGTTTCCTCAAAAAATAATGAGTATTAAAAAATCGCTTCAACGTGCCAGATGCGGCTTCGGCACCCTTCTCGGTCGGACTGCTCCCGGTCTGTGAGTCCAAGCATTTTTGGTCCTCTCTGGAATCTTTATGAACGCATAAGTAACATTCTAATGCTGAGCACATTGTGGCAGCTAGCAGCACCAAGGGTGCAAACACTATGAACCGCATTCTGAGAGGATCAGCAAATTGATAGTATCTGTGGGCGAACAGTGTTGCCCGCTAGCTCATTTAAAGTTGCGGCAAATAGGTACTAGTACAACTTCAAGTGTAGAAGCGTCAGCGTCACTATTACTTTTTCAGCTCCGTTCCGTAGGCGTATGTCTACGTCTTGTTTCTGAGCGAGCCCCACCTTAGAGAACGGAGCCTTATTTTTATCGAGAGTTCTGATAACGAAACAGCATGATAACGAAATACTAAGAAAACAGTTTTCTCAAACAGGACTACTAGATCCCACAGCTTCTCTATGGAGACGTTGTGTCGAAAGCTATACATTTTACTCACTCTCAAGTTCACATTCACTTTCTTTTTTTGGGGGTTGCTTTTTAAGAGAGTGCTGGCTTCGTGAGATTGCCAGCCGCCGCTTAAAATTTCAACAACTACAG
>JAQFYD010002171.1:0-10246 GCA_034694225.1 Bourletiella hortensis
TTAGAACCGCGTAGACGAAGGATTTCATGTGTTATGTCTCGACACAGTTGAGAAGGTAATGACCACCTTATGGCAGAGTTGGAGCAGATAAGTCAAGCGTAAAATATAAGTTTATTGGATAGGGAGCTAAGGGGTAACAGGAGCTGAAATACCCTGACGATGAAAAAGAAAATTTTTTGTTCCGTCAGCACAACTCTGAACGTGGGTCTACCGCCCGTCCTCATGTGTGTATCTTATAATTATATAGCTACATGAAGCTGAAGAAAGAAAGAAAGGTTACGGGCGATTCGCTAGCTATTCCATAGTGAGGAGGAAGTATTGCTATTTTTCAGATCGGCACATTTACTATAATAGATTTCCTTTCTCCCTCCCCCTCCGTCATAAAAAAAAGTGCTCAGATGTGAAGGCACTCGCACATTTGTCTGTGGTAAAGCCTCCATAGCTACTGCAGTAACTAAACTAGTGCGGAGAAATCAGGTGAAGGAAGGAAAGACTAGGAGGAAAGAGAAAGCAAAAATGGAGAGAGAGAGAGAAAGCGGGAGAAATATAAAAATTTGATTTGAGTCGTATGAGATGAGACAGGAAATTTTACCTCATAAGATGAAAAATCGTACTCCCTGGACACATGTGAAAAATGAAGAAGATGAGTTTTTGCACCCCGACGGCCATGAATAAGAGCCACTTGCAGAGCTGGAGCGATGACAAGACAATCACTGAGAGCCTCCACAGTGGAATCCCTCAGTGGAATGGGGTGGGGAATAGGTCTCTCCCAGTCCGTGTACTCATTTTTCACGATGGAAAAGATTTCTTGCTGATGATAACTGAACACGTTCCTAACCAGAGTCCGCAGTATCCGGTCCTTATGGTCCGCCTCAAACCCATGTGTTAGTTCATGTTTATTAAGCTCGTGGGCGCTCTCACTTGTCGTAAATACAATAATGAGCTCTGAGCGCTTGAACTGCTCCACAGGATCCTTTTCCATAACTACTTTTGGGTTTCGTATGAGGATGTTATCCACAAATGGGGCAAAAGGGGATAAGAAACGAGGTGATTCAGGCACAAAGTTCATCAGGTCCGATAGGTGCTTTCGACGGAGGCAAGGGGCTAGGTCACTTTCGGGGTGGCCTAAGGGCAAACGACCCACACAACCCATTTGCACTGATACTTGCGAGGCTATATCTTCTGGCTTTCGCTGCAGCGCCCATGGACTCAGCACTGAACCGCTTATCAGTATTGCACGATGAAACAGTCCTGCAATTCAGATGTACAATTTTCATTAGTATCTCAGGTCATTTTATGTTATTTTTATTATGATTCATTATTATTTCCTTTGAAATATACTGGAGCTACGCCAGGGTTCTACGAAGAAAACTTAAGTGGATGACGTGGTGGAAGAAACAAACACTTTTTATTTCATCTTGTCACCTCAAGGTCTTATGAAAGGTTACTAACGATTAGAGGATCAGTTGTAGTAGTAGCCCGTAAGTGAATGCTAGTTTTATGTGTGGAGCAAAGAGGCCTTGAACGCCACAGGAATTTCAGTGTAACCCCGCAAAACAAGAGAAGTACAGAATCCTTTCTCATAAAGTCGCATCACAAGAGATTAAAGCCAAAGCACGTTCCTCTCCAGTTCAATTACTGGGCACCGCTGGCAACCTGAGCTCCTAATCACCATCCTCAACGCGGCAATGAATGTAACGAAAGAGGTTGACGTTTCTGCAGAATACGTAGCACAGGAGAAACTTTAGTGTCGCACTCAATAATGGCAACAGTCTTCGTGTATAGCTACAATGTCTCACAAACATTTTCCTGATATGGAGCTCACTGAATACGCGTAGCGACTCATCAAAGGAAGAACACAGAGCCGTTCTTGTCCTCCTCTCCGTGTCTCCTGCCATTGTCATCTACGAGCCTCATATCTCTTTGCCATACGAAATATTTCATCCGCACAAGCCCTACGCTAACCCTCTGGATCATAAGCAGAGAAGTACTTACAAAGCCACAATGCTACTAGCCTACAGTAAACAGCCGGGCAATTGAATTTGTATTTTATGGGGAAGCAGATTTTAAGACAAATATTATAGTTGTGGGAGCCGTGTGGTAGGAACAGTGCTCGAGATGTAAGAGTCTGCCGTATATGGTGAGGGGTTATACCCCCGAGAATTCATTTACTTCAGCCAGGAGCATTAAACAGGATAGTCTCATGTATTCATTTATGAATTTGCTCCCGTTACTCCCTAACTGCCTCATAGGAAATAATAAATGGAGGAAAGGAACAAGTCGAGAAGAACATTTGTCATCGGATCTCGTTGACATTCTCACATGCAAGCATAAGAAGCTCTAAAATCCACACATTGCTGCACACAAATAGTGTCACATGCATCCAGTAGTAAAATGAAGCAGAGCGAGTCTTATCTCCTCTATAGCGACTACTGCCTGCTCATATGCATGTTTTCTCCTTTAAACTTCTTTATGGTTTGCTACGAGCTGTTACACAAACCGAAGAATGATACCATGAATTCTAAGATACCCTGCCACTTGAGGGCATAGAAAGATCATAGAGAAGTAGCTCCGGAAAAGATCTACAATATCATCTCTTTGGCTCTTTCTCTAAAGAAAGCAAGTACTCAGCCTCAGCTCTTCAGTTCGATGCGGGGCCCTCATTAAAAATCCACACGAATACAGATCTTCATATACTCCCCCGGATTGAAAAATTCATTCCGCCGGTGGCAGTATGGCAAGGAACTAAGGCTCCTATTCTGCTATAATTACTGTATGCGTGGGTGGGACGTGGTATAAGTATCCAAGTACGCACATGAGATATCATGTTGGTGGTGAAATCGATCAGAGCAGTTCTGTGTAAAAATAGATGCAAATAATTATCTCATTCTGCTCATCTCCATACTCACTCATTCAGTATTGTGAATGAATTGACTATGGTCATCAGCCATTGGTTGTTTATGGATCAACTGTCGCCTTTAGTTTCAGCAATTGCTTCCCGCAGTTTACTTTCACTTTTGAGCCTCACTTCTAAGCTGTGCTTCTTGGAGTCAACATCTCGGACCGTTTTGGTTGCGTATGAACGCATCCGCTACACATCCAGCTTTACCATTCCGAACTGAGGACGCTAGAGGCCAACGTTTTTCATTTTGCCACCGAAACTACTACAGCAGCACTCTATGCCAAGGGCATAAAATGTGAGCATTTCCCTATTTTCTAAATTTCTAATGATTTATTTATCATATTTTGTCAAATTGCCTCAGGACTTTCACTCCCGTCATTGATTTATGAGGAAATGGTAGTGTCTAAAAATGCTCTGCTGTCTCCCTACGCACAGCCCACTACTGCTGAATGCGCAATGATATGGAAGCTTATTACAAGCGCCCTTCAGGCAGTAGTGTAGGCTGCGAACAACAATAGCTTTGTGTGTGTGAATGCTTTCATCAGTAATAGTATTGGTGTAGTTCCACACCATTAACTGATGAAAAACTTGCGAAATTCGGACAGAATGTTATCATTTTCCGACGCACTCGCATTGTACTTTAGAGATAGTTATCGCACCATACTTGAATTTTCCCGAGTTGTATACAAACCAGATCTTCTTTCTCTTGTTGTTGTTCTGAATGCACAGAACAACTTCCATATGATCAATTTTCCCTATATTTTCCCCATACGAGTTTTCCTGTTGGGTGCCTGGTGCTACCATCACCATTTATTTTAAATCGTGGACATGTATTATATTGTCCATTTCAAATGTCTGTTGTAATAGCGATCATATGGAGGAATGCAAAAATGGAAATACATTTTTTTGACCCTTCCAAATCCATCCGGAACAGCACCAACACCACTACTTTTTCTACAGAAAGGAAGGAAAAGGTCGCGAAAAGGAAGAAGACTAAGTCTGAGCTTGGTGGATACTATGAATGCAGAAGAAGAGCTAGATATAGAAAACGCAAGCTTTAACGACCACAATTATTCACCACCACACGGCATGGAAAAAGAGGGACTCTTCTAGTTACTTGTGAATCCAAGACTTTCTTCTTCTTCTTCTCCTTTCCATAAATATAGAAGCCCCATTACGCGAAGGCAATAGTGTGCAGTAATCCTCAAGCTACAGATACATTGTAGAAAATTATGTTCACTGTTTTCCAGCAATTTAATCCCATGAATTCTCTTCACTTTGCATAGAGATAAAGGTGATTATCCTGAGCAACAGTAGTGGAACTTTTCGACGCATTAAAATCCTTTCCCGTCATGATTTTCAACTGAAAACTCTCGCTTTCTCCCCGGTTCATTAAATTCCTATGCTTATAGCTATATACTTCTTTCAACTAGGTCACTTCTTACTTTCTCTCTTCCTTTTTTCTTATTTTATGTACCAAAAAAGCTCCAGTTACGTTCCAGTTATTAGATCTTGGCAATTTGGCGACCAAAAATGAGGTGTAGCAAGATGTTCCCACAGACTACATTCAAGGTAAGCTAACAACAATAGTTTGTCATACGTTCCTACTACTCTTAGTACTTGATGCGCTCCAGTAATGGATAAGTCTGGAAATTTTCAACGGCTAGTACTCAAAACCACTTCATACTAGTGAGGTTCACTGTCTGTAATTTAAAATATAATCCTTCTATGATGCTCTCAAGGAAGCAAGGAAAGCTTGCTGGCCCGAGGAAAGCGGAAACCCGAGCTTATCTAAATATACATGAAAAAGACAGGAGCCTTAGGGAAGCTATAAGTAATGGATAGAACTTCCGATGGCACATTTTCCACTGAAGTATTCATTCTGACATATTTACGACTTGTTTGACAGGAGAAAATGATGGAGCGTTCAAATAAGTAGAAGAAAGATCCAAATCCATCTTGATTCCCGCACTTACTCAAGAACCTGTTTTCATTTAATCTCGCATCTAAATAAGTAGCTACTAGACATTTTTCCCTTTCGCAGACATCATTCTGACTATTACTTTTCCATTCATATGCATAGCTGGCTGTGGTGCAATCGTAGCTGTAGCTGAGATTATAAAGAATATTTATAATGACTGCATTAAACTTTGACGGATGGCAAGTAAATAAGACCAACTTAGCCACCCGAGCTGATAAAATCATGAAAGGAGAGGCTCAAGTTAAGCAAGAGTACACAAAGGATGCTCCGGGAAATATTTGCGAGCTCTTTAGTCACGGTGTGTAGACATTTATTTATTTGTATACTTGCTAAGTCTATAGAGACAGAGAGATGTAGTAAGGAGAGGAACAGCACATTAGGTGCCGACGTGTGTTGAGCCAGTAGGCTACCTACGACAGTGGATCTGCTCGACCCACAAAGTCTACTTGCCGCATCATCATCATCATGTTGTACACAAATCAAATGGAACGAAAGGCTATTTCAATTGTCCAGCGGTAGGAGGGAGGCCGAAAGCTAACAGTACTTTGTTGATTGAAACCATATTACACGCTGCCTGCCCCTTTCTCTCCCACTTTCTCCTTTCCTGCACTGATTTAAATGCCCTCATCACCCTTCCCTTTCACAATCACCACCACCATTAAGTGAATAAGAGAGGCTCTCTCCGAAATTCACAGTCCACATGGCTCATAAAATAAAGAGTAATATATGCATGCTGTCAAACAGGTATTGTGTACAAGAGGAGGATGAGCTGGCGCAGGCTGAGGTCATAGTTGGACTGAATATAGCTACTACTGCTTGCACACATCACACATCACATGCTACTTCAAATTTAGCATGTCATACTAGGCAAATTCGAATGTCCTTTGCACATGGATACTCCATCATCACCACAACGAACATTTTAACGATTCTTTGAATGCTACGAATAACACAATTTCACGTAACGATGTGTAACCGTAGCATATATCAGAGTAAGCACCACATGTATACCACTTGCTATTGTGATGACCAAATGAAGAGATACTCACGTGTGTGAGATCCTGCTAAATTACTCCATATTTAATAATAATAAATCCTTTGTCTCCCTAGAAGTATGATAAAGACTTAAGACCTTCGAAAAGGTCTTACAATAATGTTATCTACTTGTTTTCCCAATGAAAATATTACCACTTCCAGTGTGACAATGTTTTAGACCATTCCCATCACCACGACGTGAGAGGGAAAGTGAGTGGAGGAAAGAGCTCATTCTCATATTCCAAGAACCATTTTATTAAATTGGAAAACCTAAGTACTACTCCGAGCCTTTTGTTCGTCTCTACTCACTCACATAGCTTAACGAATGTGAGTGGAAGCGGGACATAATTGCCGTAATTTTCTCATGCGCCCAACCATTGCATGACGAGTCTCACTCCAATCTCTCATTCCCTTTTTGTACTCTTATATCACTAATTTGTTTTCGCTCTTCACTCTCGGGTACTTTGCATTTTAAATCAAGTAGTAGTACACACACAAACAAACGCATTGCTTTTAAACCAGGTATGCAGTTTGTGGAAAAAATTAAAGCTGACGGTAACAAGTAGAATGATCGAAAGTGTCAATGACACACAATTTTAGAAAACAACGGCCACGGGACTCTGAATCCTTATTTCAAGGGGGGGAAAAATGAAGCTATACTGCAGCTGATTTGCTCATCATCGCTAGTCCAGCACATAGCTACGCTACATCATGAGAAGGGATGACAATAAGTGGGCAGGGCAGACAAACAAGGGGTAGCCAAGAGGACGTAAGGACAAGATGAAATCAAAGTACCACCCCTCCCTCATCATCTCCTTTCGTCCGAGCGTAGTTATAACAGCAGCAAGGAGTTTGATTAATGGCCAAGTCTCGAGTCATATGGTGCACGTGTGCGTAAATAAATACGAGTTAGGAAATTTCAGTTAATGCCATGATTTATGACAGCTGGATGAAAATACAGACCATAACTATAGTCTTTCTCTACAACAAGTAACATGGTTAGAACAACTGCAGGCCAGAAGATGGAAAGGGATCGCAAATCATAAATGGGAGCTAAGGATTCATAGCCGTAGAGAACTGCTGTAGAGGTAGTTGACGACAAGACTGTGGGTGGGTAACCACGTATAAAATTTCACAATCTCTACGACGTTTCAAACAAGCTCATCTTCCCGCATGAAGATGCTAAAACAAATGCAAAAACCATGTAAGGTTATGATGAATGACTGAACACAACTCCGGGAACGATGTAGAGAATGATTTTGAGCACATGTTTCGAACTGTGCAAGAAGGCCGAGCTAGGATAGCTGAGTAGATTACTTAGTCGACCTGCCTATTTCTGGTCAAGCAGACGTACAATTAGGCATATCACTGCTGCTGCTTACTTAAGTGGAAAACTTCTAGTGGAATTCCCCTCTTGCCCAAGCAAAATTATCGCTATGAGTCTGTGTGCTAAAGGGACTTCATTAATTTTTAATCCATAGATTGCTGCACAAACTCTTACCTAAGAGCACTCCGCGCATTGAAGCAAAATTTAGATTATGGTATGGCTAAATTACACTCCGAACTCGAGCATTCACCATGCCTAGCTATACCTCCAGTGATATAGTGCCCACCCTGGGAAAATTTTGACGTGTAATCCTACCGAGGAGAACTACTTACTTATCTGTAAGGAACCTACGAGAAATAGTAGTGGAATGAAATGAAGCCCACAAAATATAACCTAGATCCTCAGACGATGGTAGACTTTTAATTTGAACCTTCTAGAGTGATTGACGGATACGACTTGGAATCCAGACAAATGAACTCCTCGTCAGTCATCGTTAATGCAGACCAGTGCAGTGCAGTGGAGTGCTACACATTTTAGGTCCAAAGGACTTGATATTGTACACATATAGCTAGAATTGGCAGTTCATACCTTTAGCGATGGGAGCAATAAGAAGCAAATTAGCCACGACGGCGCCAGATCGGTAGCCCAAAAGAGTGATTCGGTTCCGATCTCCCCCAAAAGCTTCCCCATTTTCTCTGACCCAATGCAGGGCAGCAATCACATCAAGGAGGCCAAAATTACTCTGCTGGTTACTTGTTCGTAAAAATCCTGCAAGAAAAAAATACACGAAAAATATTATTAATTTTCTCCCAAATTAATTTACCAAATGCTTTAATGCAATGCTCAATTCTATTTCTCATCAGAAACAATAGCATTATAAAGATAATGGAAGCCATTTTTCCCTAATTCTCAACCATTCCTATTCCTTTTACGCCTATAGCAGAGCAGACTCAGGGGATTTTATAATGTCTTAGTTTCGGTCCACATAACACCAGAACTTTCTCAACAGGAAAAGCTAACAATCAATAATGACTGTAGAGGAACACACAGGGAGCAATTAAAAAGATTGCCCTCTTAGAAATAGTGCTCTACTCGAGAGAAACGGATCTTCCAGATTTTTGTCTTCCATGATGTCGGCAAGGCGGACCGCGGCATCCGCATCATGAGGTGATCATGATGACAACGTCAGTGCTGACGATGGTTTTAGCACGATCCAGGCTCAAATGACAAGTTATAGCACAGATATTTTTGTGTCAAAATAGCAAATTCAGATGCATTTTCTCCTCCTTGCTGAATTCCATTAAAATTTGCTTTCGGTACAACAAGCCAGCCACCAAGTTTACCACTGAACAACCCAAGTTAAACTTTCCCATTGAGCATTCCAATGGAAGTCCATAGTAGTAGTGCAGAGGACGTCCCCTGAATTCAGATACTCGTTCATTTGGATTCAGGCCTGCCTTGCTGTCAGTGGTAATATTTATAGTTGGCCGACTCTTTCTCTCTAACTAGTATAACGTACAACTCGACTCACACACACATCCAAACACAAGTAAAGCCTGTGTATATGAGGTAAACGAACATGAATGCTCCTCAGGGTTCGCTATCTTCCCTGTTGGATTTCAAGATGGGTCCTCTTACGAAACATGTCACGAACTTTCCACGCAGCTGATAAGAACTCTGGTCACAGTAGGTCACACCAGGAATTAAACCCGTCCACCAGAGCTTCCTTTCGCATGGCATCCTCACGGATGAACACATCATCAGCACAAAACTACCACTATGTTTTCCTTAAGTGGATAAATCATCGGGAATGCAGGGAGTGCCAACATCAGAGGAACAATAGACGAATGAACCACTACCATTCCTGTTTTTTCTGTACGTCGAACCGTGTCATCAGGTCACGAAGCTCTCTTTTTATGTCCCTTATCATCACCAAAAAAGGCGATTCTTGCTAAATTTTCACTCATTCGGTGGACAATCAAAATATATCCAAGAGTTTTTAGGGTATTTTTCTCTTTAATTCTGAACGTTACGAATGGAAAAGCCGTGAAGGTTAGTTTTCAAGTCTATGTTTCCAACTTTTCCGTTTCCAGACTATTTTAAAGGAATGGTCTGAGCAAAAATTATTTTTAAAGTTTCATGTTGCTGAAAATAACGGGAGATTTGGAAAATAATCCATTTTAAGTGCGTAAGCCTTTCTCCGTCAGTGCGGCAAGAAGCTGAAGACGTTTTATTTTCATTCGATGCCCCCGTTATTCCGCCCACCTCATCATAGACTAATCTTAGAACATTCTCCAATCCCTCCCGCCATGGGTTAGGTCTTGACCTTCTCACAAATCACATTTTGCCCTAACCCTTTGCCGCAATCTTTCACTACAGAGGAGAGAAAGGAGCTTATCTTTTTCAGGTCATTCTTCAGTATGATTTTAAGACAAGTTCCGACCATGTTTTATCCTCAATAACCGTATCTGACATTTGCTTCCACATGAGCATGTCATCGGTTTGAAGTGACAGGGAGTAATTCGGTAGAAGCAGCAGCAGCAGCTGCTTTCCCAGACATGATCGTTCTTGAATTTACAGGGTGTTTCAACTTTAGGTATGGAACAATGAAACTAAATAACTCATGGGTGCCAAAATCCAGAATAAAACAAAACTAGGTTCGGTTTTTACCGCAGAAAATACAAATGCCCCGAGTTTGGCGCCCACAATTCCCTAACTACGGCATGCACAGACACGGCTAGAACGTAATTCGGACGAATTCTCTAGTTTATAGGAACAATCTTTGGTTCGGATCGTCCTCGGCTTTCAGAAGGTGTTCAACTTCAAGGTTGTACACTTTACGCTGCAGCACCCTGTATAAGTGCGTTCTTTGCAGTCTCTCAGTATCATTCATCTCTGTAGCTGTAGCAATCTTTGTTGGTAGTTACTTGTGTTATAGAAGCAAATGGTTAGGAGGAACGATTACACAGGTGTATGATCATTTTCCATCATCCTGCTCAAA
>JAQFYD010002172.1:0-10246 GCA_034694225.1 Bourletiella hortensis
AGTCAAGGGCGGCAGAATTTGTCCCCCATAAGGAAAGCATAGAAAAACTTCAACTCAATTTCTAGGTCACATCCTTCCCTACGATTTCCTTGCAACTTTGCATACATGTTTGTGCTCATCTTACCTACAGATTCAGAAACAGCAATGGCTGTGCAGACCTTCTGCAAGCACTTCTCCAGTAAATGCTGGATAAAGGCTGAACACCCGAAAGACTTCCCCATGGTCACACACACATTCTACTAGTTTTTTAAAAAATGTCTTTTTGAAATGAAATGCACGCTTTAGTTCAGGCGAGCAACCTCCATGCTATGTGCTTTTAGCACTGTAACCTGTTTTCAACAGAGTAATCAAGCCAATAGTTGTATCTCATATTCATGCCTTTGACAGTACGTAAACGGGATTGAAGTGATGAGGCATGAGAGTGGAGGTGTCCCATTCACAACGAAATTGCCAAAAGCCGTCATTCTAGCCGGAAAAATGAGCGATCAAGTTAATATTAACGACGGAAGAATCCATGGGAGACTCATGGTGGTTGTCAATAACAGGCAGATGGCTCAGGTTTTTCGGACGCTGGAGGGGCCCCCCCCGCGAAAGTAAGTTTCTACAGATATAGCGTACTCAAGCTAAAAAGCAGGAGGGCATTAACACTGCGTTCCGGTTGTTCGATCCATTAGAGGCTATGGCCCCAGACTGGACACTCACACACACTTCATCAAATACACGGGCATTCATGATTCTGTCTTCCTCTACACAACTCCCACCATATTTATTTCTGACCTGGATGTAAGCATGGAGGGTGTGCAAAAAATGGCGTTGGTATGACCACCATAAGGTGACAAAGTCGTAGCACCGGATGAGGAAACCGAAATAAGTCGGAGAGTTAGGACTTTCTGCAGTGAGCTCTCATAATTTAGTCTTAACTACCTCACAGTGGAGTCCATGCAAGTAAAAGCGCGAATACTGATTGGGCTTAAACTGAGATCCAATGTAGCTTAAATCTTTCATTTCTTTCATACTTGCCGAAACTGGTACCACCATGGATGCTGGGAAAAGGACAGAGTAAAGCCTTTTGAGGAGCTAAAAGAGATCGAGTACCGTAAATTGAGGATGCATTTGCAGCCTTTTACAGTGCCAAGGTTATGTGCGGGGTTTGGTGTGGGCCGTAAGTGCAATTTTTTTTATAAATTTTAAAACAAAATAAACCAAAGCCTAGTAGCTGTTTCTGCAGATCTACCGCAGGCTGCTTCGTTGTCAGCAACGTCCGCTTTATGGAATTCCTCACACCCAAACGGGGAATAATTTGTGGTTGCCTTTTCTTATGGCCATTGGGGGACATTTGTCTCGCTCTTACTGCATACCTTATCCCTAACTGAAGATACCTGACTGTAGCAACGACAACGACAGTGTCTTCATTTCTTGTCATCCTTTCAGTAGTATTTTCAGTAGTATTTTCAACGGGAATTACATTAAATGCGAAAAGGTCCCTCCCAGACACACCATACATCTTGCTAAAATATTATCCGTAGCAACTAGCTGCACAACAATTATCTTTGTCAAGTTAGAAAGACGATAAGTCAAGCAAGGGCAAAAGAATCAGGCTTTGCCGAAATGCACAAAAGTCGTTGGCATACCCACTGATTTCGGAACTGTGGTCACAAAAGCCACAAAAATGAAGTAATAAGTGTAAAAGTATAGGAAAATCCTCCCAATTTGTCCACTGCTCCAAGTCAGTCACACAAACACAGCCTCTCTGGTCTCTGTGACTGTTGTCATTTGAGCTCATAGTGCCGTGCTCACTGCCCATCTCCAAGTGCTCTTTAAAATAAGGGAGCTCTCCGCCAATATATGCTTCCCACTGGCTACCCATAACCTCCAACAAACACGCAACGGACAAGGTGGACCACACATGCGGATCAGCCGTGCTTAATTGCTCCGAACGGAGAGAATTCCAAACAGTAAATTTGACCTGGAAACTTGCTTCGTTCCCTGGAATTTCCAGAGAACGGCAAGAGGGCCGGCCTCGTGTATTGTTTTTCAAATCTCTTACTTAAGAACTGTAGGAGCTTATGACAACTTTTAAAGAATGCTTAGAAACCTTAGTTCCTACGCTAAAATGACCGCAGCAACGATCATGCTGTCAGTGTTCGTCGGATCAGATAAAGTGGCGATTTTCGGTGATGAAGACGAGACTGATTTACAACACTCGTATGTGAGTTTAGATATGCAGAGGTTGGAAACAATGAAGTGGTATTTTCATTCCGTGGAATGAAGCAAGTTTGTCAACAATGGCTTTGCTAAATGCAATTGTGCACAGCAGGGACTTCATGACTAATGGATGTTGTGTTTAAGATTCTGTTGTACTGTTATGTACTGGTGATCGTTTACCTGTATGGTTTCTGGAACGGGTACAAGTCTCAACAACTTCCTGGACGACGTTCATCTCTTCCAACTGCACGTAATTATTTTTCAGGGTTTACACAGCCAACAAGAGCTCCCCAGAACATTATAGCGGAATCCTCTAGCTTCGTATGTGCATTTTGTGCCAGAAAAGTGAAGTCGAAATGGTAAGTAGAAAAATCCTTTTGAATGTTTGATATTAGATAGGCTCTGACAAGGGTGTGGCATCAGACTCCATCACATAAGGAGGACTCGCGAGTTTGCCTCCTAAAAACTTGTCTGTGATACTATTTGTTCAAAAGCCATTCACTCTCAAACTTGACTCGAACCGCCCCCTTGCCGCTTAACAAGACCTTGAATCACTTTATCCGCGTTCACGCCGCCGTCACTGAGCATGAAGGCATCACGCTTTAAAAGGCACAACTACGCGCGGTAGTGGTCCGTTTAAGGCTGTTCAGCAGAATCGCACAAATCCTTGTCTGAGAAATGGCGGTTGCAAAAACCGCGGCACCAGGACATTCGAAATCATCGAGGGTCCTAAAAATATTTGCTACATGTAAAGTTGTGCCGACAGAGTTGCACTCAGGGAACGATAAATCCTCCATGACCAACTGACCGTCAAAAAACCCTCACTGCACCCGGCTATGTTTTCTTGAAATAATCTACGCCGAGCGTCCAATTGTCGTACACATGCATCGGTATGTTAACTATAGCGGCTCGCGATAACGTGGCTAAGTCAGAGACTTTGTCATGCGCGTCACGAGCAGCATCGGGCTTTAACTGGAACTGAATTAAACTCATGAAGATTGGCAGAAATAGCCGGATAAATTTGCCATAGCTACCGATGCAGGGAAACAATGCTTACAACTGACCCTTGTTTGTATATCCTGGATGCGGTGCACATTTTGGTGCTCCGCACATGCCGATTGAATACGCTTAAGTTATAGAAAACACCTGAACATGGGAAAACAGGTATAATTGCTACCATGCCTCGCTTTGACGTTGCAGAAATTGAGAACCACTCTATGTGGCACATGACGGCCTGTAAATTCTTTTTGAAGTTATAAGGAATCCAGAGACAGAGGCAGCATTCGCAGCATTAATTCGAAAGTATGGAAAACTCTTAGCGATTGAAAGCGAACTCACCTGCGATGCGACAGCGCCCAGTTAATATTAAAGAAGTACTTGATTCTATATGCTGGTATTTCATGTCCCTCAGCGATTCCGACAAAGTCTTGAAACCGTTTGTACCCTCTGCTTAACTTAAAGCTAAAACACAACAACAGCGATCAAAACATTGTTCAAAATCACCAAGGAGTGCGTGCTAAAGTAATCTTACTTGTAAAACTTGTTGTTCATTTGAGCAAAAGTTTTGAAGTAACGTTTACGATCCTTTTCTGCTACGGTGACAGAAGTGTCAACCGTGGGAAGGTCAATACCGTTAATAATAGCTCTTTGCAACTTGTGCGCCCCACATTTTACAAGTGCAAGGCTCCTTCCGACGTACTCGCAAAGGTTAGTGTAAAACGAGTTCCTAGAGCCTACCGTTTTAGAAGCTGAGTTTGACACAGATGCTACAATGTGAATTTGAAAGTATTCTTCAAAACCAGGAACAATTGTTTCATCCTGTGAAACCCTAAGCTTCAAATCTTGCACCATGTTGTATCCTGTTTCTGCCACTGTGATTACCAGGGTTTGAATCAAGCAAACAAGATACTTAATATTTCTGTTCGTAGTTCCGTCACAAATAAGGGAAAAGAACTTTTGTTTATTCACAAGCTGCTGCAACAGCCGTTTATGCAAGCAAGATGAAATCGTAACAGAGATCAGACTCAGCAATTTAAAATAAGATTGCGGCTTCCAAATCCATATATCCCAGACAACTTCGTTCATAGCAGGTCGCAACCGCTCCCTTCCTTCCGACTCCTGAGCAGCTTCAATTTGCAATTGTTCGGATCTTGTCCTCGACGTTTCAAGCCGAGCATAAAAGGGACATTGCCTCAGCATGTAGAGGTTTCTCCAATTGAGATCCTACTGGCTGAGAGTTTAGGCGTTAGTATAAAATTCTATGCTACGCATGCATTTACACTTACGGAGCTTTAATCAGGGTATGGTGGACCCTCGATGGTCGAGTGTTGGTAGAGATATGTTAATGATTCAGAAGGCTTCAACAGTACAGGTCTAATCCGCAGCTGCTGGACCTGTTGCCACCGCTACGAACAGCTAATTCAGCAGTATTAATACGCAAGAAGATGTAGAATTGCAGTAACTTACCAACGTTATTAAAGTCGTCCCACTTTATCAACAACTTCCGAAGATATAAGCTCTCGAAGTTGTACAATTTTTCATGATTTGTGCAACTCCGATGATGTTACCTGCTGTCATGGCCACAGCCATGGACAATTCGACACCAAATGTTCTCATGCACAACCAACTTAGGTGCCGCTCACTTTGGTATAATTGGATTACATTTATCACATGACCGCACATACGATGCCCTGTCCACCAGACATTCTTATGCAGATCATTTTTGATTGTCTGCTCAGGTACTAGGCCCGTTGCCACCGCTATAACGCATTTAAACAACAGCTTGTGGACACCCAATGCTGTTAAATTTCTAGAGCTTTCTATAGATTTCAACAAAACTACTGTAGGGCAACTGCGTGCGCAGATATGAACTCTCAAAGTTATATTATTTGACCAATTTTATGTCCCTGTAAGGGTAATTTTCCGACTTAATGAATAACTGAACCCGGACGCCAGGGCATTTTCAATGAATAGTTGCACACGCACAACAAGACGTCACTGCGGTCATTTTGAGACCACTATGAGCAAAGTCGGTTAAATCGTTATATACGAAGTCCTGAAGCAAATTTTGTTACACATGGACGATCTTATAAGGACCATCGAGGGCCCTAAACATCTACGCCAGGGCCTCCGTTTTGTGTAAAAATGCCTAAGGCCGTACAAAATGAGGCTCACGTCAACGCTAAATGTCACCACACCGTCTTTCTAATGCATTACACTATAAGCATATGCAGGTTTTGATGGCCTTACCAGCGGCGAAGGATTCGAATCACTGGATATAGTATTCCTGAAGTGGTGGCTCGTTGAAGAAAGGCCGGCAAACTATGGGATTGCAAAAACAAAACCTACGGGCCCCTTAGTGGCTCAGTACACGCCAACATTAGCGGATCGGCGCCAATGTGGTCGCAGCACAACCAGACTTCAACACGATCATTTGGAGATGATTTGGGTGCGAATGGAATGACATCTGCTGGACAAATTCGTCTGGACAAAACTAGTTGATTATAGAATTATCTTATTATTTGTAAGTTCTACGGTGGAGAGCGCACAGCGATGCCTTTACTCTGGTGGCAGTGTGGCTACAGAATGTATTCTTTGTCTACTATTTGAATAGTGTTGTTTTACACTACGACGTAGAAATGGAAAATTGTTTAATAACAACTTCGCAGTAGCAGTATGAACGGGTGTCCTGAGGCAGCTTTAATTCAGTGCAATTAACGGATAATTTTATGATTTTATGTGTGCAGAGGATTCGCAGACCAGAACATGGTTGGGATTGCAGCTGTTTTGCCTTGGCTGGCCAGACTGGCTCCGAAATTGACGGGATATACAAAGGGGTTGAGGTACTTGGGTGTGCCGGACAAGTTGGGAAGGGAAATACTGACGGCACACTTGGAAAGTTATGAGCCTGGTAGGACTCGGGATTTTATTGATATTGCACTCGCTAGGATTTACAGTGAGACAGATCCCAAGTCACCTCTCTACATGAATGTCGGCCGTAAGTTTTGAAAATGCAAAAACTTAAGAACTTGCCAAGTTTGGTTCTTAATTTTCGGGTCTTTTTAAGTAACCAACTTAAGATTCACAATCCTGGACTTGTTCTTTGCCGGTGCGGACACCCTAAGCTCCACTTTGGGTTGGGGCTTCCTATGTACTTGGCATCATTTCCAGAGGTGCAGCAAAAAATCCATGCTGAGATTGACCAAGTCCTGGGAAAAGGAACAATGCCCTCGCTGAGTGATCAGGAAAGGTATGAAACAAAGCCAAATTCAAGCTAAAACTTGGGCGCTGTTACTTCAAATTGTGTTTCGCGCAGGTTGCCCTACGTTGAGGCTACGATGATGAAAACGCTCTGCAAATCCTCCATGGTCCCAATGGGCCTTATGCATACACCTGTAGAAGACACGGAATATCAAGGCTATTCCTTTCCTAATCGAACAGGCGTCCTTTGGAACATTTACCATGTGCACCATGACCCAGCGTATTGGGGCGACCCTGAAAAGTTCCGTCCTGAACGGTTCCTCAATCCTAATGGGACCGTAAGGAAAGAAGAAAGATTGATTCCATTCTTCACGGGAAAACGTTCCTGTCCGGCGGAGTCCCTAGCACTGAATGAATTTTTCCTCTTTTTCACGGGAATTTTGCAACAATATGAGTTCACTTTAGAACCTAATGCTTCAAAGCCATATTTGGGTCAGAGACAAGGGTTTATTTTGAAGCCGCCGGAACATAAACTTGTAGTTGAAAGGGCGTGCTAAACTTTTTTTAAATATTGCTTATGAAGGCTATCAAGATTTAACCAATTAATAATAACGTTTTTCAGTATTGGTGCCAGACGGCGTTGTTCCTGAGTTTATTATTTGTTCTCGAGATGATAGCACGAAACGAACCTCACGCACTGCTGGATGGGTTTTAAAGCTTGGGCGTGATCAAAAGTTTCTCAGGAGGAACAACATAGAGTTAAGTAGGTTTGCATGATAACGGATTAAAATGAGGAACATGAAAGAAAGTCAGAAATCTCAAGTGGGTCTCTCTTGACTTGTCGTTTCTTTCCGCTGGAGTAATTCTGCGTATATGGAAAACTGATTAGGGAATAACTTACGTGTTTCAAAAGCAATGGTTATGGCGAATAAAATCTATCTGCGCTAGGCGAGAGGTTTCAACGGTTTACAAGACATTTTGCTTCGAATTCAAAAAAAGGAGGACTTACACAGCAGACTCTTCATAATGCCTTGGCGGCTGCTTTTCTTTATTAGTTCACTACTGCTGTCGAGCTCGGCCATAGCATTTGCTTCAGCTGTGGACCAACTCCTTCATCCATTACAGACAAGTCCGTTCAAGCTTTCGAGCTTAAGAGATTCAGTCGGTCCATCAACAGCTAGCGCCCTTGTAATTTCCGCCGCGGCCGTAGTACTCGCACTGTTAGTTTTACGAAAAGTCAAACGGGACATAGCTGGGGACATTTTGCTCGTACTCTCCGCAATCGTTGCTCAAGTATCAGCTATTCGGATGAGCACCAGGCAAGCGCAAGTATACACGCTCTGGGTCATGTCCGTCCTCTTCGTTTCAATGTTATACACAAACCTCATGCAAAGCGTAGTCGTCGCTCCGAAAATCACTCATACTGAAATGTCACTGGAAGACATGGACGCCCAAAACTTCACGGTACTAGTATCTATAGTGACCGAGGCCTTCGTCAAAACGACGGTTGAGGATGCAAGAGTTTACAGTGGACTCAAATATACGGAACCTAATGACAAATTTATGCCAAAAGAAGCAAAGCTAAGATCAATGATGAGGTACGATTCTTCATTGGATCGGGTTTGCGATGACTTGAGGGTTTTCAGCAAGCCGAAACAAGCTATGCTTCTTTGGGGTGGACAAATTCCCCTGTGGTTTTGTTGCGTAAAAGGAATCGGGCGAAATTTCGATGCCGAGAAGGACAAATTTTTTAGTATTACTACTTGGTGGAACTTTGATAAAGCTCCGAATGGGGACACGCTGGCTAGCACGGTGGAATCAATGATTGAAGCTGGATTTGTAAATCACTTTGTTAAGCTGGGTGACAAGGTGGCTTTGGAGGAAATTGAGATAAACTTGCGAAACGGGAGCCTTCTCTCTTATGCGAATGTTGATGGTGATGACGCAGGAACGCTGGCGGACAGCCTGATAAACGAGTCTTTTGTAATTTACACATACAGTTCGACGATTGCAGTTGGGGTCGTTTTTTTAGAAATTCTATGGAACCAGATCATGGCACGCAAACTTTTTCGTGTCAATACGACACCCGTTGAGGCATTCTAATTTCTAACAGATTTCCAGAAGTTAGGCATCGCACGAGAAATTTCCGGAGGATGAAATGAGAAACACGGCCACAGCCTAAATTCATGTTTATCTTTGTAGCATCCCGTTATGCAAATCTTGTATAAGTTGTATACACAAAAAGCCGAACAGCAAGCCCTCAAATTCGTCCGGAGTTTAACGTTATCACGTGAACTGCATGATTGGATTGATAGTTCCACTTTCTCGATCTGGCGGCAATCGTATGTGAGATAAATGTGCAGGATTTCCATCATTTTTATGGATAAAATCACATTCATTACTCGTCAGTACTGCAGCTGTCAAACCCACGATGCTGCAAGAGCTACAGCAAGAGGTCACACGCTCGCTTTTACCAACTGTGATGTTTCTCTCAATGCAAAATGACTCGTCTGGACTTGGATATTATTTTTTTAGCCAACAGCAAGAGCACATGGCTGGCCATCCTTTCCCTTCACACCATCAGGCAAGCGTGTGGCTCATGAGAATGCACGTGTGGCTTTTCACGCCTGTAAACGAACTCAATAACGTCACCAGGCGTTCGCCTCACCAAGGCAGGCGTTACCTTCTGATTGTCTGTCAGTCAGTAGCGTTTCTCCTATCTTTTCAGAACCCTGCTAAAATTACTCCAGGTTACCATGAAAATTAAGCAACGTTTTGCCCTGCATATCGTCCTGCTAATCACAACTTTAATTGCATCTGCAATCAGTGCTCAGTGGACCCTTCAGGCCCTTTTAGGAGATCTGGGGAGCTTGAGCTCACTGTGAATTTTGTGGACTTAACAAACACTGTTGACCATTCTAAGCTACCATAACCAAGGTTAATATCCTCTAATAATTCTTGGGATCTGTCTTCTGCTAACAATCGGTCAACGTTTGCCCTCAAGTCTACTCAAGTCAGGCACTATGTTGCCGTAATCCTCAATGAACGTTCAGGGTGGACTTCTGGTCTGCCTAAAAAGCATTCTGTGCTCGGCGGGAAACCTAAGGGTACGGACACGGAGATGTGCAGCTCCGAAAGATTTTGAAAAAACTTGAGTTATAGAGTGAGTTCACGTAGTGGAGTTGTCAAAAAAACGAAAGAGAAAATTACGGTCAATGAGTGGCAAGTTGGGTCAAGTGACTGGCAACTCAAATTGATCTCAAAATTACGAGAATCTAATCGAGTAAACGTGGCAGTGAACAGAGTGGCGGCTGAGCATATGAACGTAAGAGAGGTTGACTGAACGCAGAGAAGTACGAACAAGAAGACTGTGAAGTGGAAGCACTTGGAGACGGCAGCTAACCTGTCAATAAAAACACGCGGGAAACATCTGACGTTAAAGATAAGTGAAGGCATTTTAGTATATGTTTTAGATCCGAAGAGCTACGTTTTGCATATTTACCTGGAAGCTTGGTTTGGTGATACTGGCACCCTGAATTTTGTTTGCCCACAGAAATGGATGACAGTATACGAATGCGGGTAGTGGAGAGCAAGAAAAATGAGTACAAGAGAAATGATGACGTCACGAAAAGAGCGGCAGATCTAAAGGAGCGTCTGAAAGAAACTCTCGACACAACGGAACAAAAACTAAGAGAACACGACCGTAAAGACATTGATAAACTCACAGGCACGGACAAGAGAGCAGTAGTGACGATGCAAATGAGCATGCTGAGAAGAATGATGTCAATGAAGGACAACTTTACCAACGCACTGGAGACATACGGACAATGGATGCAGGAAG
>JAQFYD010002173.1:0-10244 GCA_034694225.1 Bourletiella hortensis
TGGATAATTGTAAAACTAATGAAACCTGACAGAGTATAAAACTTTCACTTTGCGCACAGATTACTTCCACTTGTGTAATTGACGGGTTCACTATTGTCGCATCTTCCGATATTACACAATGTCGTCACAGTCCATGTCGAAGTGTTCAGCTGCCTCAGGTATAGTGGCAGGAATACCGACTTGCAAATGACCTCTTGCTTTTATGACTTCAGAAAGGCGGCGATAGTCATGAGGTTTCCGTACTAGCCCGTAAAAGTCAACGTCTGGTTCACTTGCCCGTAGGTCTGAACAAATACACACATTATTTTAGTGCATTGCAGGTGAGAATTGAGTGTCAGCAATGAAATAACACGTCTCATACCTTCCGGGGAATTCAGTAGACAATGTCCAAGCTCTGCGACAGTCGCTGGTTTAACCCTACGTGGAACCATGGCTGACCTTTTCGGCGCTGAAACATACGCAAATGTGCATCATTATTTATTGTACTACCCCGTGGTCACTGTGCTATCGGTGGCAGCTGCTGCGTTAAAGTTACCTGAGTTGCCTTGTTGATACTTCCCCATAAGCCCAAGTGTTTGCAAATATGTTCGGCCACCATGGAACAGGAGCTGAGCGTACACAGCACGGTCAGACTCGTTGTCCGCTACGGAATGCAGTTTCAGTATTAGTCAATTGCCAGTGTAATGGAGGATGCAGTGCAGGTAAACTTACCATTTTCGTAGGAACCAAACAAAACTTGAATCTTCACGCTGCAATCATCACACACAAGCAAAATCTGCGGCTCGTCTCCACGTACTTCTTGACTTGACTGGATATGCACGGACTGTTTTCCACAAAATACGGAATCGTCGTTGTAGGCATAATTAACTGATTCCGCAGCGTCAGGAAGCAAGGTAGATGAACGGAGCGTCTGTTGCCTGGGTTCGTCAACTGCGAAAGTTTCAAAACAGTTGGTAGTACTGGAAGTTGATGCTACTTCTTTGTCCAACTTTCGTGTGTCGCCCATCATTTCTTTGTGACCATCCAATGCATGTCCGTCTCCAGCAACGTCCCGTGCCGTTGGGATGTCAACATTTTCATTCCTGGGGTCACTGATGAGCGCAGTAAAAACATCAGGCGTGTCTGAATGAGCATTAACCTCCACTGTGTCTTGGCTGCTGCTGGGACCGTGTGAAGCAATGCCTGTGTTGTTAACATTATTAGCCGTCATAGCCAGTACTTCTGAACAACATTCGGTTGCTCTAAATTTGTCGGGTGGGGTAAGGCCAACTCGCGGAGACTCGGTAGAGGAATTGTCCCGCGGGGCAACCATGGCCTCATTTTCCGCCTGAATGCATTGTTTACCGCCTGAATGACTGGGAAGGCTCATGTTGTAAGCACGACAATTGGGGTCACCGCAAGCTGGGCAGTTTCCCGATCCATGTCCATTGTCAAGTAGTTCCACCTCTTTCGACAAATGATTCCCTCTTTTCGGTTCATCCGACAGCTCGATACCTGTTGCAAATTCGTCTTCATCACCACGAATGCAACACAAACGTCCCTGTTGGTATTTAGAAAACGAAGGTATAACTGCCCGGAAGCACTCGTATGCGAACAACAATACTTTCTACGTGATGACATACCAAAACTCGCCTGCAGAACTTCCACTTCCCCATATTTCGGTTATAAGTATACAACTAACACTTCCAGAACAGCTGAAAATAAAATCTTAGTCACAGTTTCCACTGAAGGACTGATGAAAATCAATAGTTTGGTTCATGCAGCAGTGAAAACGACAAGAAAATTTGTACTAGCGCTCTGCTCCTCAGTTTTCACACGACTGGCTTCTCGCCTGTGTGAACACGTTCATTCATGCAAATGGCTGGTTCACGCAGACGCCATGACATTATCGATTGCAGCTTCCTGGTGATGCGTCACTTGACCCTCGAATATAGTAAACCTCAGTACCGTTTTTGAAATATTCGGAGTTAATGGGTAAGTAACCCAGTAACTGTGGAGGGACGGAAAAAAATTGTTAATACTGCCAAGCCGAGTTGAAACTTGCGTTGCGTTGATTGCAAGTACACATAGACACATTTTCGCCAACTTTTATTCAGGGGTTAAGGTTTCATGTGGTTCAAGCGGTGGGTTCCGTGGGATTCGCAAATCCGGATTGCTGCTGTCTGTGCGATTTCATTTTGCAGCATAACAAATGGACACGTACTGCAAGTAAATCCCAGCAATTTAGTTATGAGTATGCTCGACTGTGACGCAGATTTTCTATTTCGTATGATGTTTCCGCTGGAAGCCACTGTAGCAGCAGCCTACTGAAAACTGCAGTAATGGAAAAATGGTTTGATAATTCCATGTATGAATTTTAACCTATTCACGATGACTGCAGAACACAAACATTGAACTATAAGTATCCAATTTTATTCATTTACGTATCACTAACATTGTCGTCAGCCAAAAGCATAAGGGAACAGTGACTGTCTGCTTATTTTGTGTACAATATAGAAGCAGTGCAAAAGTAATCCAGAAAGTAAGACAGAAACAGTCATGAAAAAAAGGTAAGTAACAAACTATGAGGTTGTGTTCACCGTGTGAAATCTCGTGCAACTTATAATCCGTAGGTGGACCAATAATGTGAAAATCTTAAAAACTAATAGTAATAAAACAAAAGCAATACCAGCATGCGATTTCATGCTGTTTGAAATAAGTTATGGTTACGAGCCAGAACAAATACAAAATATGAAGGCTGTAGATGTCCTGAGATACGAGTTCTTGCTCCTCTTGAATCATTCAGCGAAG
Source organism: Bourletiella hortensis (assembly GCA_034694225.1). Taxonomy (NCBI): domain Eukaryota; kingdom Metazoa; phylum Arthropoda; class Collembola; order Symphypleona; family Bourletiellidae; genus Bourletiella; species Bourletiella hortensis. The sequence goes on from JAQFYD010002173.1 coordinate 2,791, forward strand.
GTGGATGCGTTGAAATGAAAATCCCAGTCCTCTCCTGCGCGATCGACCAAATAGTGATGCAGACCCGTTGAAATCTACGAAATAATAAAATGATGGTCGTCATTAGCTGCAGTAAAAACTGAGATGAAGATAATGTAAGAACTAATGGCGAATTCGAAAACAGAAAGCGTGTAACTTGTGCAGAAGCAGAACATGAGAGATATGGATGCGGAATGGAAACCTATTATTACGAAACATGGCTGCTAAAAAGCTAATATGTTACTGTCGTGAATTATACTTACTTTGTTGCATTCAAAACGTTCCAGTGCTGGTAAGTTTCGTAAAATTCGCGTAGCAAAACACATGCTCAGGCTCGGTGATCCCCAGCGTTCCCCGCTGCTGTGGATGAACAAAATTTTCAGCTCACGCAGTGCTGAAATTAAATCAACACACATGGCATGAATAAGTCACAATATTTTTTCAACTCATTTCATTAGTTACTGCGGACGTACCCTGAAGATCTTCAAGTCTCGGAGGAGCTCGACCATTAACGTCCAAACCATGTGGCCCTACGGTTTCCGAAATGAGAAAAGCAGAAAAAATGAAGCCACCATGACGAGGGTAATGACAATTTATCGAAATCAGCGGTACTCACCCGTGAATCTGTGGTCGAATAAACCGTGGTCACAGCTTTGTTGTTGGCCAATGATATCCGTATTCTCATTTTTTAGCAGGACTTCCAAAGTCAAATGAGTCACCACAGTGGGCAACCGCAAAGAATCTTCAATGTCAGTCACTTGGAGACCGAAAATTGAAAACCGCCTGGCCAACTTCCAAAAAGGTTTTGTAGTTAACCTGAAGTGGTACATGTTGGGGATGTTTTCAAGCGTCAATGCAGTCACTGAAGACGGTGATATTGCTTGCGGGGTAGTATACTCGGCAAGCCTTATGGGATTTTCGAGCTGATTCGGTCGCAGTGTCAAATTCAATGGGCCTTCCATTGCAAGAATTTGGGATATGACGACAGCAGAACAAGGGGGTGTGTGCAACACCAGGTGGCCAAGTCTTGGAAGATCGCGTGGCAGATACACGTACTCTCGGCAGTTAACTCCGCAGTCATGCAATGACTTGTTTTCGGGAAAGCGTAAGCGAAGGCTACGTAACGTAGAGCGATGATTCGCGATAGCACGCCGAAGGATATCAGCCATGGGAGTGACCAAAAATGTTAGACCGAGGTGGATCAGCACTTTCGGCATTTGTGAAATCGCAATCAACGCATCTTCTGGCCCATCGGCATCAATAAAGTCCAGTTCCAGAGTTTTGACTTGGTGACGACGTCTACAGAGCCAGAAGAGGATGTCTTCGAAGGCTTCCCCCGTTCCATGCATGTGAAGACAACGCAAACGCCTGTTGTTGATGCAGAATCTCAGCAGTTGTTGTCCAACGAAAGGATCAACGAGTCTGCGGAACATGATTTTGCGCAAATGGCCAACACATACTCCAATTTCGTCAGTCCACAGCGTAAGTGGCTGGAAGTCTACCTTTAACTCCTTGATGTTCTTGCAAGAGCTAATTGCCTCGAGACTGCTGGCGAAAGATCGTACATGAGTCGGACCAAGAACTACGAGTATGATGGTCTCAACAGATGGTGGCAGGGCGTGGATGGCCTCAGTTAACCAAAATTGAGTAGCGTAAGGAAAAGTGGCCGCCACTGTGGTATCCACGGTGCAACCTCTTTGTGCCCTAGTAAAAATTCGCATAACTTGTTCCATATAACCAGTATCGTTCTCGATTGGTGGGCCTGAAACAAGAAAAAGAGTTTGCAAAGTAATTATAACAACAGCTTGTAATGCGCAAAATTTGTGGGAAAGCAAGAGCAGAAGGAAAGAGTAATTGGTCTGAAAGGGACAAGCAGCTCATGTCTTCAGTGGGCAGGACATGAGGAGCCAGTTTAGAGAAAGATTATAATCATATGGCTGACCCTGACAGTCATGTCGGACAAATGCTTGGTTGTGGACATTTTCTGGTCCAATTTCATCAGTTGGTTCACAAAATTTTTGATTTACCTTCCTGCGTGGAATATGTCACGAGATAGGGCGAAAACACTGAAATTTTGGGTAATTTTTACAAACGAGTGCAGGAAATTTTATAAAGTTTGTAATGTGTTTCGAAATGTCAACTCGAATTGACATTTCGAAAACCATTCAAAAGTGTATACAATTTTCTGAAATCGTTTGTAAAAATTACCTACAATTTCAGTGTTTTCGCCCTATCTCGTGACATACTGCACGCAGGAAGGTAAATCAAAAATTTTGCGAACCTAGTGATGAAACTGGGTCAGAAAATGTCCATCACCAAGGATTTGTCCGATATAAAAAGACACGGGCGGCCGTATGATTATAATTTTTGTCATAACAGAAACGCAAAATACTGGGATAGAGATTACAGCAGTGGGGTACAAGAAGAGAGAACATTTGTTGTTGAGGCAATGAGAAAGCGTAAGGAGCACTGGACTCACTACGTACCTGGTAGCCAAATGATTAGGTCTTTGACCTCCGTGTCGAGATCACAAGCTCGAATGACACAGCATTCCGGCCACGAGGGAGATAGAAGGTCACTCCTGTCTTCGAAAACCCATTCCTGAGCTGCTATACGAGTTCTGTCGCCTCTGAAGTAACTCTGAAACGAAACAACATTATTTCAACATGGACTGGGTGTAAAAAAACTTCAGCTGAAGTCAGAGGTCAACAAGTCATGTATGTGAGGGAGTCATGCTAGTCTTACCGGTCTATCATGGGGGTATTCCCTTGTTTGAGCATAGTTTCTGAATGTGAAAGTAATGATGAAACCATGGTACACCACAGACTTGTGTTCGACGATATCATAATATCCGCCCGCTTGTAATTCTCCACCATAGCCAAATTATACCCCGTCAGTCAAAGGAATAACGGCCGCGCATTCTTTATGGAACATAAGTATCACGTGCGCTACAAAAAACAAAATACGGGCAGTACGAAATGATTAAATGTAAAAAAACACGAGGCAGTTGTAAGCACGATAGTAGGAACAAATGTTAGCCGTCACAATGAAACTCGTTGAAATGATGTGTAAGTTTCTTACCAATCTCCTCTGGCATGCCTGGTAGGGGTTGCCGGCCGGGCAAATAAGCAGAAGTTAAAGTAAACAGAGGTTCGGAGTTTTCAAAGCGAAAAGTCCTTCGTCCATTTGGTCCAGTAACTGTAACAAACGCCCTGCAAGCCATTACTTACCAGAAGTGAACTTTTTAAATGCAGGAGACGTAAATTAACTACACAGCAAAATTAAAACGACGCAGAACACAAACTAAGTGTACGAGTCACGCAGTACAAATGCGGTCCAGCTAATCTCGTCAGCAGATGAATTCAGTGAGAGCTCCGCCAAACAAAGAACGAACTGAATCAAACGTTGAGACTTGAAGACGAAAGTTGGGAAGAGCCGTGGTAAATGCGGTGAGAGAGTGGAGCGGGAGGACCGGAGCGAGTGGGAGGGAAGTTTACGTAACGGTCAACGAAATGACGACCAAAGCTGCCATGCCGATTGCTGCCAGTTCTCCCAGCCGTCGTGGGCCACGAGAGAAGTCATACTTCTTTGGGTGTAGAATTTTATTTTGCAACCAGTGCGACATGTTGCAGTTCCTATTCTAAAATAATTCTACAACTTGATTAAATATCCGGGCGTCATAGTCTGTGGTCCGAGTTCGTGGAAACCCGTGTGATTGAAGATTGTTCTTTGAAGAAAGGGGATACGTACGTCACACAAGGTAAGCTGATCTCATAATCATTATATGAAGCTGGTCCTATGGACGGGAACAGGCAGCAGACGTTGTGCCTGAAAGTTTGCACGGGCTGGTACATGTTCTCAATTTTCGGCGGTGTGGATTAGTGTTTGTGGAAATGTAACTGGAATCTGTAGAAACGTACCTCAGATATTATGGACAGGATGGGTATTAGTGAATGCATTTACTTGGTCCAGGTGTAACATTTCTTATGGAGCAGATTCATTTGGCTTCCGCTGATCGTCACAGGGATCTTGTTGTAGGAGTAGTTCATTGTATTTTCATGAGAGTATGGTAGAATAGGTGGAGAAGCGCAGGTGGTTCATGAAATTAATGGTTTATTGGAGTTATAAAACATAATACTTTGTGTTGATAGTTTCATCTGAGGAAAGAAGTGGGAACATCATGGAAATTGGAAGCTATGATTGTGGCGGGAAACGCGAATGCAGCTGGGATTGTGGTGTAAGTGTTGAAAGTCCCGAAGAGCTCCGCGTTCATTATCTTAATGATCATCCGAATCAGAGGTTTCGGTGGTATTGCAATGGATGCAGTAAGATGAAATCCGAATACAGGCATCTGTACTTCCATATACGAAGATGTAGGTTTCAGCCACATAGTTACAAAACCTTGCGTTGCTGCAAAGAAACTGAAGAAAATGAAAATCCTGCATGTCATGAGGAAGTCAGTGCTGAAGCATGTCATGAACCTCAGTTCCATTCAGATGATTTTGATTCTCTTGCTGGCAGTGCAGAAGGTGCTAGTGGTGGAGCATTAGTGACTACAGAACAAAAACTCAGAAGTTTTCTTGTGCAGATGACAATTGTTTTGACAGGAAAATATAAAGTGTCAGAGGATGCAATGAATTTCATGTTTAAAACGTTGAAGGACCTGCAGTGAACTGTTCAATGCGAAAGCGTAAAGCGGGTGGACGAGTGCCGAAAGTTGACAAGATGGCGACTAAACATTCAGGGCCAAAGTTAACAGGAGAGGTTACCACAGGCTTGCTACCAGAAACCGTAAAAAGTTTGCTGGAAGGTCATCTCAGGGATCCAGTCACCACAAATGTGAAGGAAGTTGACCTATGGGGCGTCGGAAGCAGTGAAGGGATTTTCATGGTAATGTATAAGTCAAATGAAACGCATGACAAGGAATATGGACATCAGTTTTCTTGACGCCATTCTTATTGCTCTAGTTTCAGCCAATGGATTTATCAAAAGGCAGTGGAGAAGGCAGCTATAATGCCAGCCAAGAATATGATTCGATGATGGAGGCGTCTGCAGGGTTTGATGAATGGAACTGTTCCGGAAATAATGAACTACAAAGCGTAAGTGTGCACAGATTGTCTCAGTTCAATTTATTATTATATATTATTATTTTAGTATTATTTCGTCATATGTAAGTGAACTGTAGCGTACGTATTTGTCCTGTCTTGAAAGGTATTGGGTGCTGACAACAATTTCACTGGCGAAAACAACACCCTTGCAGTTCTGATGCCCGCACAGCAGCAGGTAGTCCACATAGCGGCGGAGAATTATTTGCTGGGGCACACTACAATCGAAACGGATGTGAGTGCTCTATAAATCATCTTCTTACGCCAAATATGTTAGCAGGGATATGTGTTTATTGGTTTATAGGGTGTTCCACCAGGTCACGGACAAGCGGGTCAGTACCGTTCACGGTAAAGCCAATGTCCCCATTCCCATTGTTACTGAAGAACAACAGATTACGTCAGGTCCAGAACGAGGTACTGAAGACAATGTTGGCGGCAGCGAATGTGTAAGTTTTCAATCATCGCCATCATATACAGTATCTGTGTACAGACTTATATAGTGCGCATATCCGTTGTCCTGCAGTTAACCACGACGAAGGCCAAGTCCGTTGGGAGTGAATTATGCATCCCAACAAGGGCAAAATCGCAAACGCAGCTGCTGAAGACAAGCCTACAAGGTCAAAATGGAGATACATCTGCCGGTACTGGAAAAGTAAGTCTGTTGTATTCCGATTTTACAGAATTATTCGTAAATCGAGTGCTTATGTGCCTTCATCTGCGTTCTAGCAGTCCATAAAGAAAGGGACCACTTCCGTTTTTGCCGTGAAAAGTAAACCCCAGAAATTGCCAAAAGAACAACTTACAGTGAAACCCATTCGCCGTCGCCGTAAGAAAAAGACGACCACTGATGTACTTGAAACTGCAACAGAAGAGGTGCGTAATGATTGTGATAGTTCATTAGGCAAACAAATCGGTACTGCTATTGTCCGGAAGCATTTGTAATGAGTTTTATTTTACGTCAGGAGCTTCTGATGTCGGAAAACAAGAAGAAGGCAGCAGCAGCGAATGAAGAGAAAAGGAAGAAGCTGGATGAGGTTCTCACTACGACCGTGACCAATGTAAAAAAACAGACAGAGTTGATAGGCAAAAGGGGACATCAGAAATTTATAGCCCGAGTAAGTTGCAGCACAACACAATGGCTACTGGATACGTTGTAATTGTCAGCGTGAATAATGTAAAAATAATGTTTGCATTTATACCACAGGACAATTATGTGCCGTCTTTTTCTCCCAAAATTGTTAACGCCTTACTAACTGGGTCCAAAAAAGAAATCGGGGATGAATTTCACAACATTTTACGCGAAATAGCACAGGATATGGCATCAAAGGATGGATCGGGTAACAAGTCATACTACAGAATTATGCTGTCGCACGTTCTGATGGCTTACGATGGTCTCAATAATGCGGTGTTCCGCAATAAGTGTCGGCGGGCGAATAATAGCGAGATTTCTCTGGCAGAGCTGTCAGAGGACAGGGAAGATGAAGACGTACTGTTGCATTCCGAGCCAGGAAAAGAGAAAAGACATGCCGCGAATAATAACTGGGTGGTAAGTTGTGCTGTGACATACTCAAAGAAAATACATGTAGATATGTTGGGGCTGAATGTGTTGTAAAATATAGGGAAATCTAGGACATCTTTTAAGTGAGCCGGCCAGAGAGTTCCGGCGAAGAAACAAGAAAAGAAAAGTAATAGAAGAAGTAAAACAGACGTGGAACAAGTCTGGGAAATTGAAATATCTGTCACATGAACCGTAAGCTCGTAAACTTTTATACTTTAAAGCATCAAGCACGTGAGTGTACTGGAGCAGCTGATGTTTTCATCATGATAATCATCATCTGCTGAAAACGACGATTCTACCATGTTCCAAAGTCTTACCGCTTTATTAAGACATGCATATGCCTTCGTAGCAATTGTATACAAGTTATGTCACAAAATTGATACTATTTTGGTTTGAAACTACCGCAGATGGACCAGAAGGTCCATGGCCGCACCTGTGGACCCTATTGCGAGGTTATTGTTGTCGTCGATACAACACAAGGAAGCCGAATATGAATTTCCTGATGTAAATTTTCCCGATGCATAAGAAAAGACGTGGGCGTCAAGAACTGAAAACCTTAAACTGAAGTTTGGAGTGAGGCGTGAAGACATACTGCAGTTCTACCCGATACTGACAAAGAAATCTTACGTAAGGCATCCTTATTACTGTCATTACAATTACAAGGTAAAGCTAGTGCTAATTTGGCTTCTCGTTGTCGTTGGACACTGAAGCCCGCCAGTACTTTAAATCAGAGGAGCAGTATCAGAACTACTTTTTCAATGTCAGATCTACCT